>BTHU01000019.1:55309342-55431842 GCA_036184795.1 Tokudaia tokunoshimensis
ATCTTTGAGAACTTTATATATCATCATTGAAACCACTGTTCTTACGTGTCATACATACAATTTGATATTTCTGAGGGCAGAGCTGCTGCACCGGACCTGCAGCCATACACAGGGGTAGAGAAGTGTTGACCTGAGAATTTTCCACAGCCCATTTACCTCCTGCTGGACATTGAGATTGTTAACATTTTTCACTGTGATTAAAAAAAAAAAAACAAGTTGGAAGTGAATATTTGGAAGCATCAAGATATTTTCCACACTTTAAACTAACTCTGTTCCCAGAGCCAAGCCCTAAGAGGAATATCCCAGAGATTATTGGACTGTGACCTCACACCGGCGCAGCCTCCTCGTTGGTGAAATGTGCTGGTCACAGGGGCATTTTTATTTGGTTAGTGTTTGAGGAAGAAGTTTGTTTCCATGTTTTGTAGAACAATGGGAAAGATTCTAAGATGTGGTTAAGAAGAAGATGAGTTGAGGCGAGTGCGTTCAGTGACTCCTCCCGTGGTTTGCGGGGCACCTGTTCCCCAGGATTTGGGAAAGTGGAGATAGAAGTGGCCCGACTCCTTGGTCACACTGCGTCACCTCCTGGAGTGGAGAGTGAAGGAGGTTCTGGGAGTCTGTGCTGGGAGAGAGGTCACGGGAAGCCATGACTCACACAGGACACCTCCATCCTGCAGTGGGACATAGCAAAGAATGCTCACTTAGAGTTTGCTTCTCTCCCGGTCCACATGGAGTAGGAAACAGGCCCTAAAGGAAAGCAGGCCTCAGGGAAGTCTGAGCCTCATTTTCAGTAATTTATTGCTTCTGGGTCGGGAGGCTGAGCACATTCTGTCTGGAGAAATGACCTCCAGGTTCTGTAGGAAGGGAAAGGGGTGGGCGGGTAAAGGAGGGCCACCTGGCTGGTGGCTGAGTGGCTTCCCTCCTACCAGGTCAGATTCTGATCCAAGGGCTGGTTGCCAAGAGTCCTGGGAGCCGAGCCGTGCTTGGCCTGTGGTTCGGATCTTACTAGAGTGGCTTTCATCTTCCTCCAGCAAGAGCCTGGGTGGTTCTGATAAAGCAGTCGTTGCAGCTTTGCTGAGGCCCAGATCCAATTAACTGTTCTTGCTCTAGGGCCTTTAGGGTTTGGAACAAGAGCCCAAGGCCTCTCTGACGAGCTGCAGTCTTAGGTTTGTTGACAACAACTTAGAGCATCAAAATCGCCGCCTTTGCTTGAAGCAAAACAGAAACGTGGCAAGAGTCTTAACTGCAGGCTGTGGAGGAGAAACCTCAGCCTCCTTCAGCCTATGTCACCATCACCGGGGGGCCACCTTGCAGGCCAGCATCTCACTGCTGTGACTGGATGCAGGACAGGTGCTCGCATGCTCTTCCCATGCTTCCCAGGGCCCTACTTGATTGCCACTCACCCTAACGCACCTTACTGCTACAAACCACCAGAACTACCCTTTGGAATCGAATTTCTCTCAAACAGTTTCCTTCCACGTGCTCTCTTCTCATTTTCCTGGAGTGAATAGAAGGCACTAGAGTTTCGATGGTGCCACATGAAGACAGTTATGAGCAGGGGAGAGGCTGTGCTCACTTTCTTCCACAGTCTTACAAAAACCTGTTCTGTGGTTGGGCCACACTGATGGGGAAACCAAAGATTCTTTTGTGTTGGGTAACCTGAGGTGGACCCGAAACATGCCTGGATTATAGGCTCTCAGTCTGAGGACCCCTCAGTCTCTGTGAGCCTGACTTACGCAGGTGGTTTATGGCGGGGATGGGAGAGATGTCCAGGTATCTGAACCCTATCGCTCTAAGCTGTGTGACCTGCAGCAATGTGTTTAACTTGACCTCAGCAGTAAGTGCTGAGGACTCAAGGTAAATATTTAAATGATAAACTATCTAATAATCAAAAAAGCGTGCAGGGCTGGACCTAGATCCCTACACATTTGCAGCAGCTGTGCAGCTTGGACTTCATGCTGGTCCCTAACAATTAGCACAGGGACTGTCTCTGACTCTGCTGCCCGACAGACACTAAGTACCCTCCCCCTTCCCGGACTGCCTGGTTGGGCCTCAGTGGGAGAGGACACGCTTAGTCCTGCTGAGCCTGGATATCCCAAGGGTATCCTGGTGGGGGGGGGGCGGTGTTCCCTTTCTCTGAGGAGAGGGAGAATGGGTAATGGGGAGAGAGATTTGTGGGGGAAGGTCTGGGAGGAGAAGAGGGAGGAGGCTATGATATGGATGTAAAGTGAATAAAAATATAAATTATTGAAAAAAAAACTATTTGGCAATCAATGTGAGGACAACCAGTTTATCCACTTTGGTGAACACAAAACTCCTGTTGTGTATTTTCATCTCATTTATTAAAATTTCAAAATAAATACAGGATAAAAATGTGAATGAAAAGGGAGGAGACAGACAGACATTCTGTGATGTTGCAATAAGGGCCACTCTAAGGAAAATCTGAACATCTTTCTGAGATACAATGAATATATCTCACTTGTTAAGAGCAGACCTATAGGCAAAAATGATGTATTAATTTTTAAAATAACACTCCAGAGGACATGAGGGTGTGGGCAGGTACTGAAGAAGGGTGACCTTATCCCACAATACACATTTGTCTTGTGAGAAATCATTCATTCCTGGCAGTGGTGGTGCATACCTTTAATCCCAGGACTTGGCAAGCAGAGGCAGGTAGATCTCTGTGGGTTTGAGGTCAGCCTGATCTATAGAATGAGTTCCAGGACAGCCAGGGCTACTCAGAGAAACCCTGTCTTAAGCGGGGGGGAAAAAAGAGAGAAAGAAATCATTCATGCAACGTACAGCATTTCAGGATAAAGAACTCGTTCATAAAGGGAATCATTATAAAGGACACTTTGGCAGCTCTAGACCTAACATGATATAAGTTATTAGTGTTCTCTGAAGACAGGGGCAAGGGTAAAAACACTTTTTGCATTTCCCCATCCTGTCCTCAGGTCCTGATGAGGACACAAGAATTAAATAAGGCCCTTAATCCAGCTAAAGCCTGTTCGCCTCGGTTCCTACCCACACACAGAAGGCGGGGGGGGGGGGCGGGGGGGGCGGTGCTGCCAGGGCTAGAGGCGCAGGAGGGAGAAGTCATCGTGATGACACTGCTCAGTGAGTAGATCCTCTGGATGCCGGAGCTGGTACCATCTTCCTATACCCACACATCCTTGAAAGAAGGGACTGCCCTGTGTGACCTTGAGCCCAAAACCAGAGCAGAAACAGAGGCCAGCAAACCAGTACCCAAACATTTGTGTTCTGCATGCATGAGAACATACATGTTCAGGTTTTCTCATTTTACGTTTTCTGTGGCTGGCAGTAGATAAAGACTTGGGTGAGCTTTGTTTTGAAACACGTGGTATATATACAACAGAATTCCAGTAAACTGTCCTGGGGAGCAATCAATAGTACCTGCCCCTGCTTCATAGAGATGTGTCTGCTCCCAGAGTGCAACAGACAGCATTTGTCTAGCCCTGGAACCTGGTCAGCACATTACGGCATGGACGGGTCCTTGCAGAGACAGCTGAGGCATGTCCAGCCTTTGTCCCATGGGCTACACGTACCCAAAGATGGTTATGAATGTAATCCAACACAAAATCTTAAGCTTACTTAAAACACTGAGAGTGTGTGCATGGGTGTATGTGTGTGTGTGTGTATATATATACATGTGTGAATACTCATGTATGAATGTGGGTGATCATGTGTATACATAGACGTGGAGACCAGAGGTTGACATTGGAGTCTTCCTGGACCTGGAGCTTGTGGACTAGGAACAGCTGGCTAGACATCGCCCAGGGATCCTCCTGCCTCCTTCATCCCCAGTACGAGGATTATAGGCACACGTAGCCAGACTGTACTTCTTTGTGAATAGTAGGTCATCAGACACAGGTTCTCATGATCATAGAAAAGTACATGCTTGCTTCAGAACTGGAAGATAATAAATGTGTGCTGTGTTGTTGGTGGTGGTTTTAGGGGGAGGCACTTCTTTCATTCAGTAAATATTCAATGGATATTTGTTGAATGTTGGCCAGGTTCCAGGCTCAGCAGGCACCAGGAGACATCCGAGAAGGAAGTGGCTATGGTGTATATCGTGAACATATCTCATGGTTGCATCCACATTCTCCGTCCCTTTCCTCCAAGTGAAGAGGAATTTCCTCACCCTATGTAGTCCCTGAGCCCACACAGGCATCAGCTGGAGAGTAACATTTTTGCATGGAGCAGATGGTTCAGAAGCCCTGGGCAGATGGGGCCTGGGTGTTCCAAGAGCAGGAGACATGTCAGAGTCACCAAAGGACCCTTCCGCAGGTGGCTCATGCTGTCTCGTTCCTTCACGAGGCTCCATGTTTAAGCACAGATTCTAGAGAAGAGCTTTGGGCTCTGGGTCCACATTCCTGGGACTCCGGACCCTGGGTTTCCTAGCAACCCTGAACAGGAAGACAGCAAGCTTGGCCGTCTTCTCCTGGGGTCCAGCCTCAGAGGATGTTTGAGAACCTGCCTGGAAGCCCTATCAAGCCAGACTCAGCCCCACCCTCAAACCACCAATTAAACAGGCAGTGATAGTGACAAGAAAGGAAGGGGAGCTATTCAAATTGGCCACATTGGGAAGTAGATCACAGAAAGAGCCCCAGTGGCTCTCTGTACCCGCTAAGGCTACCTTTAGGGTGCTGGTGTGAGGCGTAGGCTCAAAGAAGGCAAGTAGGCAGTTTTAGTCACAGTGTGGTCAGTCTGTCATTGTCTCAGCTTAGTTCTCTCCTGTGTAGTCCGACAAGTTCTCAGAAGCCTGCTGTGAAGCCTCTTCCTGAAGACAAGCTGGCTCTCCAGCTGGTATCCTTCAAGGTTTTCCTTCTCCCAGCAGGAGATTCCTGGGGAAATCCCAACTTGGGAGCCTGTGTTTCAATTGTCTGGTAGTAAAAGGACAAAATGTCTCTGTTCAGCCAGGAGCAATTTCTGGCACCTTGCTTTAACGCCTCCATCTTTTAAAAAAGGTTTTAACATTTATCAATCTATTTATTTAGAGCGTGTGTGTGTGTGTGTGTGTGTGTGTGTGTGTGCGTGCGCGCGCGCGCATGCAAGAGCTCACATGCCAAGGTATATGTGTAGAGGTGAAAGGTCACCTTGCGGGAGTTGTCAGCAGGTTCTGGGGATTGAACTCAAGTGTCAGTCTTGGTGACAAGTGCCCTTATCTGATGAACCATCTCACCAGTCCCACATCTCAAGCTTGAGGGACTTGGTGTGAAACTTCCTAAAACACGTCTGTTTCTGAAACATCACAAGCAGAAAACAAGCCGGAACCAACATTAGAAGACATTCAGGGTCAGGTGACCGTGTGTAAGAACCCTTTCTCCACAACCCCTCAGACTTAGCTTTCTTTAGAAAGACTGGCACAGGTTGCTTGGGTTTTGTGGTTGGTTCTGAGATGGGGCCTTGTCATGCAGCAGAGGCTGGCCTCAAACCTACTGTTCTCCTGAATCAGGCTCCCAGCTGCTGGCGTTAGAAGCAGGCGTCAGCATGCCCAGTGTGGCTTTGATTCAGAAAATTTCCTGCCCTGTCTCTCAACAGTTTTCTCTAAAGACATTGCCGACTCTGTCTTGTGGTTTATCCATCTCTTGTCACCAGGATGAGGTCAGTTCTGGTCAGTCTGATCTTATCTGATGGTGTGAGTGTGTGTGTGTGTGTGTCTGTGCATGTGTGCCTGCGGGTGTGTGTGTTGAAAGATGACAAGGACTTAGTACCAATAAAGCCTTCTGTCCAGTATTAAGCAACTAAGAATTGTAGATGGGATAGCTCTTTAGTTAAGCCTATCCAGAGTCCATTCTTGTACTTTAATATATTAAACTTTTATTATAATAAATGTAATAATTTTAAAATATTATAAAACAATATAAAATATTACAAAATAATAATATGATAAAATGTTGTATTAATATATTATCACATAGTATATTAGCTCTACAAACTTTTACACAGTGCATAAAGTTCACATGCAAATTTCTAGTCATAGGGTTAAACATACTAAAGTCACTGATAAATAGTTGTTTATAAAGTGGTCATTTAGAAAAACTCTACTATAAGAAACCTTGATACAATCAGTAGGAAAGAAATGATTATCTTAGTCAAACATAAAATCTTGATAACTAGATACTAAAACATCTAATCTGATAACATTATCTACAATAGAATACGCCATCTCTCTGCAATGAACTAATGTTGAACAGTAACTATTATTCCAGTAGCAAGGTTAACCCTTCTCAGTACTGACAAAATGTGTGTATCTGTCATGTGGAGCAAAGCTTGGGAACCATGAAAGTGTGCCTAGAAATAAGCTTTTTTAAAAATTAATCCTTGAAATTTAAGTTTGTCTTTAAAAAGCAGTTTTAGAAATTTTTCTGAGCCTTAACAAAAAGCATGATTTAACAATGTAGTTGCCCTTTGGATTCAAGATATGAGTTACTTATTTTGTAATTTCTAAAACAAAATTTTTCTCAGCTTCAGTTTCCAAAATTAATATTGAAAAATACCAGACACAAACCATTTCATTAATAACCTTAAAATTAACATTTCAATTAGTGAGTATTTTAGTTAGGCCAGGCTGAGATATGTATTTATATATATGAATATATATAATATATATAATTAGATATTATATAAGTTAAATATATAAATATGCATGCATATTATATATGTTACATAATTATATGTATTATATATTATGTTATATAATATATAACATATACATACTATGTAATATATAATACATAACATGTTTTATATATAATTATATATAACATTACATATTATATATAATGCATAATCAATAGTTTCTATACACTATATTGCTCCAAAATTGTCCCCCAAACACTCACACTCATATATAAATATTCATCTTAAATTATATTTGCCAGGAATAGTGCTTTTGCCTTGGATTACTTTCAAAGAAATTTTAAATGATGTGTTATCAGAGGTTTGTTATTTAGGTACTTTCAGGAAAATGAGGGATAGATGGAGGGTTTTTTTCCCCATGCTCTTTTAAGAAACAAAATGACAGAAAATAATCACATTAAACCATCACACATTCATAAAAGCCTCATCACCTAGCTCTCCCTAGGGAGCACCAAAACGTCACAGACTTGTATTCCATGGTCACACAAATCACAGAGCTTCCCTCAGCTTGTTTTCCTGTCTCAAAGGCTCAACAAAACCAGCACCATTTAACTTTCCCTGTCATAGAAGGTGACCAAATAGTTCAACCTAACTCCAAATTAGTTCGAAAATCTTACAAATTGATAAGGACGGTCACATAAACATTGCAATGCCCAAATAGTTCAACAGAACCCCAGTGGCTCAGAATAAAACAAAAGACAAACACAGTCACCAAATGACTGTCGTCAAATTGGTTCAAAGTGAATAGCAGGTCAATAGAACCTGAACTAAACGTATGAAGTGCTCAAAGTGCCTCTCTCTTCTCTGCATCACCAGGCACTGGCTAATAGTAGAATAAACAATCCCACTGCTGTGGGATTTCTCTCTACTCGGGGTCAACTTGCTACTAGTGACTGATACCCAAAATGTGTCTCCTCTCCTGGCTGGCTCACCAACATTCTTATGGGCATTGTTAGCCTCAGAGACTGGACCCTGGAAGTCCTAACAGGCTAAACTTAGCCTTGCATCCTCAGTACACTGATTAAACAGACAAGTAATGGTGAGATACAGAGAAAGGAGAGTTGTTTAATGTAGACCTCTTGGGAAGAGGAGTAAATGAAGACTTCAGTGTCCCGCTGAGCCCAAAGCCCATTCCCAAGTCCATCTTGGGCAATCTGTAATAAAGCTCAGGTTTAAATAAGAGGAACACATAACTAAGTCCTGGTAAGGGTATGGCCCAACCTATCATTCGCAATGGTGTCTGGGCTCTAGGTGTGCCCACAAGGTGCTCTGAGAATTGTTTGAAATGTCTTGTGAAAGACAAGTTCCTCCTCTAGCTAAACACAGGCTTCTTTCTCTTCTCCAGAGCAGCATGAGATTCCTGGAATAATTCTAATTTCATGGGATCGTTGTTTCAACAATCTAAATAACCCCAGGAGGGGGGCACATGTGTTTATATTGCTTCCATCCAAACTTGTACAAGGAGAAATGTCAGGGACATTCCTCCCCTGGTCTGCATAGGGCAGGCCTAAGCCTGGGGACCAGGATGACACCTGAGATGTGCAAAGACACAGTTTAGAAGTCCAGGTAGTGATGTGGTAGCAAGAAGACAGGGCGAGCATCCGTGTTCTGTGCCTGGGGAATTATTTTGAGAAATATTACTGCTGAGGAAAGACTATCCTCCATGACCACTCATTCCAGAAATTCTGCCCTCAAAACCCCAGTCGTGAACATCACTACACATAAGAATTACCTATTAAACACTACGCAGGACATAGACCAAGTCACACCGAAGGTTCTCATTGGCCAAAGCACGTAATAACCTCCCTCCCATCAGTAAGGGAACCATGCAAACATCTGCAGTGAATAGAGACATTCCCAGCACTGCAAACCTCATGAGTTCATGACAGTTCTGAAAACGGCAAAGACACGAGTCACCACTGGGGATGCTAAGAACTTACCTTTGTGGAAACTGGTAAACAGAGAGGGACAGCTGCTGAGAAGCTGCAGCCCATAGGACAGAAGAGGAAGGACAGAAACCAGCCTTGCGTTACACCTGTGCAGTGGAACAACTGCACGCAAAGAATGCCCTGGGCCCTGCACCCCGTAGGGACAGGAGAGGTGCGCTAGCACAGGGCTTCTGCCAAATGGGCCAGACTACAGGCAAGACCCAGGACCCATGCCAAGCTCAGAGCCAAGACAAGAGTCAAGGCATGCTCAAAGACAAAATAGGACGTAGCTGCCCCAAGGTAGGGAGCCACTGACCAAGCATCTGGGACACACACACACACACACACACACACACACACACGCACGCACATGCACACACACACACACACACACCTGCTCCATTGCCATGTTTACAAAGAAAGCACCTTCTTAGACTCCACAATGCATGATGGGAAAAGCAGATAAAAGCTGGGCAAGAGCATCTTCTGCCAAGATTCCAGTTCAGCTGTGGCCAGGTACCTGTCTGTTCTCAGGGAAGCAAGAGAGAGTTTCCAGCAGCCTTCTTGCCTGGTAGGGTTCAATAGCAGTACAGAAACTCCCACATTTTATTTTTTCAGCACAAACACATCTGAGCCCAGAGACCCCTCCCTCAGGATATAAAGGCCAAACCCACAGTGTCAAACAAATGTAAATCTTTACAATTGTCCTCCTCCTTGGTTAATGCCACCCTCCTTCCTTCTATAATATCCCACAGTGTCGCAGGTGCCAGCTGCCCTTGAACTTACAGCCCCTCTGTTATTTATCCAAGTTCAGAAACAGAAGCAAGGAGTCAAATCCAAGACCTCCTCGGTCAGGATTCAGCTCTTGATTTTGCAGCCCTGGCAGACAAATATAACCTCACATACACACACTCTGCCCAGGATGGCCTAATGCCAGCCTTGCTGAGTCAGGATGGCACGTGGTAGGGCTGGCAGGTGGCCAAGGGCAGGCTGAGGTGCCCTCCTGAGCCAGCCAGCAAGGAAGGCAGTACTGGAGCACTGGCTGTCAGAGGTAATGTGTGAGTGGGAGCCCTGGGAAAGTCAAGGTCGCCACGGTCCATCCTGTAGCCTCTTCAGCATGTGCCTGATATCAAAGCCACTATGACAAACCTTGGTTGGTAACAAAGAAAAAGCCAAGCATAATGACTTCAGGAAATATGGAACTGATTTATCAGCATCTTTGCAAGGTTGCCAATCCCACATGGTCACCCTGACCCAGTCCCTGTGTCTTGCTGCTCTTCCATTTTTTAGGGACACTTCTCAGTAGTGCTGTAGGCTATGAGTGGAGGAGTTGGGTGAGCCTGTGGCTCAGCCTTCAGCCCAGAGCTCCTGTCCCTTCCACTTTGTGAGAACTAGGTATTGGCCATAACTCCCTGCAGCAGGAAGAAGGGGCAGGTGCTCAAACCACTACTATATCCAACTTGCCTGTCACACTCCCTGATGACAAAAGTTGGCTGTTCAAGGACCAAAAAGATCGATGGGCGGGTTCCATGATGGGCAGGTTCCATTACTGGTTGGATCTGCTTCTACTGAGTCCCATGATATCATCTTCCTGTGTCCTTCATTTTATAAATTGTAGGAGTCAGGAGATGACAAGGGACATTCTGCCTCTAAAGGACACTAGGATACTGTAGCCACCTTTCTCTTAGAGAAAAGCCTCAGAATGAGGAATTCTGCAAAGAGAGCTAGACCTAGGTAGCATGCTCCATCCAGGGCGGAGGATAAGCGGGCTTAGAAGAGATAGAGTCAGTCTTTCCTTCAACCCTTCCTGGAGATGAGAGTTCCATGTGTGCTCTGCGGGGTGATGACAGGGGTGGCTTGGCTGACTTACCCTAAGAATGTGACCAAATTATCTTGTCAAGCTAGATTTTTGGACACAGCCTTTTCCATGCCTGCCCTTAGCTTCCAAGAGCAGTTTTAACAGGAATTCCTGATTCTCTGTGAAGATCAAGTGCAGCACAGGGACCATTTGAGGAGAAGAGTGGTTCCCGGTGGAATTTCCATGTGTACCTGTATTGAATTCACCAAGTACATCAGCACATTTTGAAATTCGTATATCAAGAATTTGAGGTTAGGTTTGGAGAGATGGTCCGGCTCTTCCAGAAGGCTCTGTTCTGATTCTCAGCTCCCACACTGGGCCTTATGACCAATTCCTGGGCATCTGATGCCATCTTCTGACCTCCGTGGGCACACAAGCACACACATGAAACACAGACAAATATGCAGAAACAAAACAGTACAAAACCAACACCCATACACATAAAATAATTTTAAAAACAGAATTTGTAGTTAAGAAATTTATCATGGAATAGTATCTTCATGTCAGGAATTAACAGTTCTTTCACAAAGGACGCATAGCTCATCCAACATTATGAAAAGTTCCCCCAAAAAGTTTGTGTGACAAGGACAATGGCCTCTTAGGTAGTGGCACTCTTATCTAACTGGAAAAGCAGGTACAACCCTGTCCCCAGCCCCCCCAGGATGTTTGTCTTCTGACAGGTGCCCTTGTTCCCCTGCTATAACTACTTGCTAACCCGAAGTTACACATTAATCCACAGATCTTTTCCAGTAAAGAGTCGCTTAATGTTTGCTCTCAAGAATAAATAAGCTTACAGGCCATGTCTCTATACATCCAATGTCACTGAAGGACGGGGATCCCTTTTGTGCATGAGCCAGTGATCTGGGTCTCATATTCCTTTTCTGAATCTGGAGAACAGCCATTCGTCCCTTAAGTCGCCTCGGGAACTAGTCCTGTCTGCTCTCTGCCTCCTTGGTTATCCAGCAAGTTGGTCATTCTTCCATGCCTGTTCATGCTATGTGCTTGAGAGCCAAGTCGAGGATCATAAACCTGTACGTTTATCCCTGAGAAGGAAAAGCAGATGAGGGCAATTGCACCCAGACGACCATCCGGATCCATCCCAGCCCCTCCCCCCCGCCCCAGGAAACACAGCTATGATCTCATCTTTGAGGCAAGCAAAAGTGAGGACCAAGACCCATGAGCCTTTCCCAGTCTGCCAGTCCGTGACTAACCCTAAGCCTCAGCACTTCAGGCTGAGACCTCACAGCAGGGTCCTTTCAGATGTAATGAAAGTGAACTCATATTAGGATAAGATGGGTACTGATCCCATAGAACTGTTGCTTTGGGAAGAAGGGAGACAGGTGCAGACTCACCTCACCTCGAGAGAACACATACAAAAAGAGGCCGAGGCCAGGTGTGGACACTGAGGTACTGGGATGGGTGAAAGGACCTCCTGGGAGATGTGGATTTTCTCGACTCTGGGCTTTGGGGTGACAGAACTGACAGAACCCATTTGTACTGTTTAAATATCCCCACTAAATGAATCACTTGGCTGTCCCGAGGCATTGGTATACCCCGAGCCTGAGTCCTCAGGGTATAGGTCTAGCTAGCAGAGCAGAGCTGTCCTTGAGTAGCCTTGAGTTGACTGCCCATTCTAGAAGGTTAAAAAAAAAAGAAAAAACAAAACAAAAAACCACTGTTACACCAAAGTAGCTGTGTCAGTTCCAGTGATGTGTAGAGTTGCTGTAAATACCTTGGATGCTCTCCAAATAGTATGTGTAGACCTCTTCCGGCTCTGCGTGGAGCCAGCTTCCTTTTTCTAAGGAACCTGATGCTAAGCTCATCAGTTTGTTTAACACGAGACGTCAGCAGACCACAGCCTCTACCCGGAGACGTCCACTACAGTCACGCCACTCTCCTTACAACTGCTCTTCCCCCGGCATTCATAGCCCCTGGCTTGATCCCTGTGAGCACTGGCCGTACTGGGCAGCATGACTTAGTCACTGCAGACTCAGTTCAAGTCAGGATGGTCTCCAGCTGTCCATGAAGGGCATTGCAGACTAAGCACAGCTCTGCACGATGCCTGTGCTGCACACCCTGAGTCCTTCCCCAGAGGACAGATGACATGACAAACACATGATCGTGGGCAGAGAAGACCAGGGTCTGACCGCATGGCCTGTGGATGCCCCTTTCTTCCAGATCACAAGGGCAGAGCTGAGCACAGCTGCCAGCCAGCTGTTTCCAGCCAGAGGCAGATCTCTAGGCCAGGGCCTGGATGTATTCTTTGTAATTCTGTCCTGTATTCCTGTTATGCAAACTGTAGATAAAAAGCTGACTTTTAGGCCATCAGGCTATTCAAGGACACCTTCACCTGAGCTCCTGTCCCACAGACTCACAAGTGACTTTGATCACCAGGTTAGAGCTCAGAATTCCTACTCTGTGATGCTTTCACCAAAAAAGCCTTCAAATCTTACCATGGGAACGACACAGCACACCCAGTCTTCTGCACAGCTGATCTCCTTTCCTACATGGTGAGTCTTCAAAGACCTCTGAGGCGCACTGCAGCAGGAGAGCAGTGCAGTCTCCACCAGGTGCGGTCTCCACCAGGTGCAGTCTCCACCAGGTGCGGTCTCCATCAGGTGCGGTCTCCACCAGGTGCAGTCCCCATCAGGTGCGGTCTCCATCAGGTGCGGTCTCCACCAGGTGCAGTCTCCATCAGGTGCGGTCTCCATCAGGTGCGGTCTCCATCAGGTGCAGTCTCCATCAGGTGCGGTCTCCACCAGGTGCAGTCTCCATCAGGTGCGGTCTCCACCAGGTGCAGTCCCCATCAGGTGCGGTCTCCATCAGGTGCGGTCTCCACCAGGTGCAGTCTCCATCAGGTGCAGTCTCCATCAGGTGCGGTCTCCACCAGGTGCGGTCTCCACCAGGTGCAGTCTCCATCAGGTGCAGTCTCCATCAGGTGCGGTCTCCACCAGGTGCGGTCTCCATCAGGTGCAGTCTCTACCAGGTGCAGTCTCTACCAGGTGCAGTCTCCACCAGGTGCAGTCTCTATCAGGTGCGGTCTCCACCAGGTGCAGTCTCCACCAGGTGCGGTCTCCATCAGGTGCAGTCTCCACCAGGTGCAGTCTCCACCAGGTGCGGTCTCCACCAGGTGCAGTCTCTACCAGGTGCAGTCTCTACCAGGTGCAGTCTCTATCAGGTGCAGTCTCCATCAGGTGCAGTCTCTATCAGGTGCAGTCTCTACCAGGTGCAGTCTCCATCAGGTGCGGTCTCTATCAGGTGCAGTCTCCAGCTGGTGCAGTCTCTACCAGGTGCAGTCTCTACCAGGTGCAGTCTCTACCAGGTGCAGTCTCCATCAGGTGCGGTCTCCACCAGGTGCGGTCTCCACCAGGTGCGGTCTCCACCAGGTGCGGTCTCCACCAGGTGCGGTCTCCATCAGGTGCGGTCTCCACCAGGTGCGGTCTCCACCAGGTGCGGTCTCCATCAGGTGCAGTCTCCACCAGGTGCGGTCTCCACCAGGTGCGGTCTCCACCAGGTGCGGTCTCCATCAGGTGCGGTCTCCACCAGGTGCGGTCTCCACCAGGTGCAGTCTCTACCAGGTGCAGTCTCCATCAGGTGCGGTCTCCATCAGGTGCAGTCTCCATCAGGTGCGGTCTCCATCAGGTGCGGTCTCCATCAGGTGCGGTCTCCATCAGGTGCCGTCTCCACCAGGTGCCGTCTCCACCAGGTGCCGTCTCCACCAGGTGCAGTCTCCATCAGGTGCAGTCTCTATCAGGTGCAGTCTCCATCAGGTGCAGTCTCCATCAGGTGCCGTCTCCATCAGGTGCAGTCTCTATCAGGTGCAGTCTCCAGCTGGTGCAGTCTCCAGCTGGTGCAGTCTCCATCAGGTGCAGTCTCCACCAGGTGCAGTCTCCATCAGGTGCAGTCTCTATCAGGTGCAGTCTCCATCAGGTGCAGTCTCCATCAGGTGCCGTCTCCATCAGGTGCAGTCTCTATCAGGTGCAGTCTCCAGCTGGTGCAGTCTCCAGCTGGTGCAGTCTCCATCAGGTGCAGTCTCCACCAGGTGCAGTCTCCATCAGGTGCAGTCTCCATCAGGTGCAGTCTCCACCAGGTGCAGTCTCCATCAGGTGCAGTCTCTATCAGGTGCAGTCTCCATCAGGTGCAGTCTCCACCAGGTGCAGTCTCCATCAGGTGCAGTCTCCATCAGGTGCGGTCTCTATCAGGTGCAGTCTCCAGCTGGTGCAGTCTCCATCAGGTGCAGTCTCCACCAGGTGCAGTCTCCATCAGGTGCGGTCTCTATCAGGTGCAGTCTCCAGCTGGTGCAGTCTCCATCAGGTGCAGTCTCCATCAGGTGCAGTCTCCATCAGGTGCAGTCTCCACCAGGTGCAGTCTCCATCAGGTGCAGTCTCCACCAGGTGCAGTCTCTATCAGGTGCAGTCTCCATCAGGTGCAGTCTCCATCAGGTGCAGTCTCCAGCTGGTGCAGTCTCTATCAGGTGCAGTCTCCACCAGGCACAGCCTCCACCAGGCGCAGTCTCCACCATCTCTACCTCTCCATCCTTGCTAGGCCTCTTTAGCCCAAGATCCGACACACCAGCCACCTGACCCCTAGAGAGCCACGGGCATCTCCTTTGATTCTCTCTGGAATACTGGGGGCTTAGGCCTTCTACTTCTATTGTGACTAACATGCCCTCATTTCTATCAACGTCTCTTTCCGCAGGAAACAAAGCCTATTCTCAGAGATACCTGGGTCTTCTTAAATCATGCTCATTAGAATGAAATACTTTGTCATTATAAAAAAAAATTCAGATGTAAGCATGTGAAATGTCATAAAAGTCCAGTTTCTTCTCGCTGGTAATGTGGATGCAGGAAGGAGGTCTTATTAGGTCTGTGACATAAAGTCTGTGAGTCAGAGCTCTACTCCCCAAAGGGTCAACTGAGACAACTAGTTTCTGCCCTTTGCCTGTGGGGCCACACACAAAGCTCCTTCCATAACTGTAGGGGCTAGTTTTCCTGTACTGGGCCCCCGCCTAGAGGGCAGGAGCATTAGTCTGAACTCTCCTTTGCTCTCAGAAAGTTGTAATCAATGTTTCTGTGTTGGAGGTACAGCCCTGGGTAAGTCTCTCAGGCAGCTCTGGGTAGGAACACCTGACTTTGAGGAACTTCAGCGGGGTGGGCCATGCATCCTGGGCTATCAGATGTGTTCTGTGTCTCACCTAGACTGAGACTCCGTCTATTGCTGTCCACCTATCTGCCTTTGGCTAAGGGTTCTGCCTATTGCTCTGCCTTGGCCCCAGCCAATCTGTGTTTGAATTATGTTTTTCTGCTGAGGCTCAATTATTTTCATGAATCGTCTCCCCAAATTGCTCTGGTCTCTATTTATAATATTTTGATGAAGTGACTAGTGCAATGAGACACCATCTATTACGTCCACATCCACTGACTACATTCTTCCAAACTCTGTAGAAAAGGAGACCTTGTCGTTTGTTCTTCACATTTTTGCTTCATCCTTGGCCAGAACTCCAGGGTCCACCCTCCTCTAACCAGCTGCGCCAGCCCTTTGGCAGCACAGAGCTCCTGGGGTTCCTGCTTTCTTAGTATGCTTGGACCACAGATGCAAATTATCATGGACCACACGGCTCAAATGTCATTTCTCATGGTGCTTGGGCCTTGAAGTCCAAGGTCAAAAAGTCAGGAGATCAGGTCTGGAGGCTTCCTAGAACATCTGGGTCTTCGTTAAGAGGCTACCTGGTTCACAGCGGGAACTTTTTGGTATGTCCTCATGTGATGGAGGGAAAGTTTCAAGTTTCCTGTCTCCTCTTCCATGACATTAATCCCCTCAGGGACTCTACCCCCATGACTTACACTTACTCCAACCTGGCCCTGGTGACCCTGCCAATTGTCAGTTTTGATAAGAACTGAATATAAGCATTTGAAGAACACACATATTCATTGTACAGCACTATTTTTGTCATATACAATAAGGGCATTTTCCTGGGCAGACCAGTACCTGGTTATCACAGACCCACCCCCAACAGAGAGCCACTGGTCCTTTTCTAGCCCAGAGGCAGTCTAGAGTTGGGACACAACTGTGCTGATGGTGAGGAGTCCCACCTGCAGAAGGACTCAGGGAGTGGGTATAATGTCTCCTGTTTCTATGCATCATGGAGTTCCTATTTGCCAACTCCTCTAATTATCAGACTGCACCCTAAGTAAGGACATGCCTTACAGCTTTCTTCACATAAGGAAATTTGGGTATGAATGGGGAAAATGGCTTTCAAAAGTCTAAACAGATAGCGGTGGAAGAGGTAGACAGCTCCTACTAGAGCCAGGACACCCCCACCTCTGTCTCGGTCTTTGTGTTGTCAAGCACACAAATGATTGATTATAGCCTAATCATTGCTTGCACATGAGCAGACGGAGGAGAGTGGAAGATTCCCTACCCACTGGGGATAAGTCCTTCGAAGTGGAAGTTTCTGGTTGTGTCATGTGGTGTTTTGCTGAGGCAAGACCCATGGGAGGACACGTGATGTTTGGAGGGAGTATAAATAGGACTCGACGGACAGTGCACAGTGACAGGGTACTTCCATAGCTAGCTTGGCAACGCTTCATTGGTCTCTCATATTTGCTTATCTTCACTACTTTACTGAGAGAAGCATGGCAGAAAACTTCTGGCATCCTGTCTGATTCTGGTCTCTCCAGTACCTCCTGTTGAGTCAACGGAGGCCTGGCAGTTTCTGCTGGATTGTACTGCAACTGCTGATTTGTGTTTGGTATCCCGACACTTCTGAACTGGACTGCTGGTATCCTGACAGAGATTGGAATCACCCCAAAGAACGACTTCTAAACAGGTCCACATCCCCTTGTCCTATTAACCGTCTTTTCTCCCCTACCTTTGGATGGTGGGCAAGAAAGGGGGTTAAAGCGTTTGAGAACCCTTATATTTTTTTTATAATTTTTATTTTTATTTTTATTGTATTCAACACAATATATTTTTATACCAATCATAAAAATGATGGACATGTTATTAAGTGAACAGAATAGCAATTTTTAGGCATTGGAGTTTATTGTAATAGGGCTCTACTTCAATGTCTCTCACATCACCAAAGGATTTTACCTCCATAGTAGCTAAGCTAAGAGTTGACGTTTCTGCTACATCAAGGAATGAATTGTAGGCACCATTATTTGGATACAGATTTCCTGCTATGGTCAAAGCTATTTGACTTGAGTGATTGTCATCATTCTCAACCCACAGGGAACAGGTTACATTCATTTAAGAAATGGTGTGTGTATTAAGATGGTCTATCCATGAAGTCATTCATCAACTGTTTCAATGAACAATGGAGAACCCTTATTAAAAGTAGGTTTTTAAAAAGTCTAAGCCTACAGCCTTGCGGCTCTGATTTGCATTTTTAGAAATCTACTAGTTAGGGGCCTGCAGAGATGGCTCAGCAGTTAAGAGCACTGTCTGTTCTTTCTGAGGACCCAGGTTCAATCCCCAATACCCACATGGTGGTTATAACTGTCTGTAATTCCAGTTCCAATTGCTGATCTAACACTCTCTTCTGACCTCCCTGGGCACCAGACATGCATGTGATACAGAGATACACATGCAGACAAAACACTCATACACATAAAAATAGAATGAAATTATATTTTAAAATTACCTTTAAAATCTACTGGTTAGTAAAATACTAAATTAATTTTTATAGTAGGCTGAGAAAACTGGCTGGGAAATGCTTTTCATTAACACATGACTCGGGGTCTGGAGAGATGGCTCAGTGGTTAAGAGCACTGGCTGCTCTTGCAGAGATCCTGAGTTCAATTCCCAGAAACCACATGGTACCTCACAACCCTCTGTGATGGGATCCGATGCCCTCTTCTGGTGTGTCTAAAGACAGTGTGCTTACATAAAACAAATAAATAAATCTTTTTTAAAAATATGACTGGGATTTTTGCCTCTAGAAAAGAAACAATATCAGGGTCTAAAGCTGCCTTGAAGTAGTTAACAATAGACGTCATAGGAAAGGACCACGGTTCAATTCCCAGCAGTCTCATGGCAACTCACCGGCATCTTTAGCTCCAGCTTCTAGACGTCTCAGTAGCTGGCATCTGTAGGCACCAAGCACATTAGCAGTAGGTAGACACACGCACAGGCAAAATACTCACATATGTAAAAATTAATTAATTCTTTAAAAAAAATCCATGCTAGGCATGGTGGCACACACCTGTAATGCCAGAACTGGGGTAACAAAGGAGGATCAGGAGTTTGGGGTCTGGAGAAACAGCCGAGCAAAGTGTCTGCTGGGTAAGCATGAAGACTTAAATTTAATCCACAGAACCTACAAAAAAGTAGAGTTTGTTTGTTTGTTGTGTTGTTCTGTATTTTTAATCCCGGCATGGAGTCAAATCTTTTAATTTCAGCTCTAGGGAGAGAGTGAAAAGAGGATCTCTGGGGCTTGCAGGCCAGCTCAGCTACTGGAAAATAAAAGACCCAGTCTCAACAAGTTAGACCTCTCCTTGAAGAGGTTGACTTCTGGCTTACACACACACACACACACACACACACACACACACGAGACAGAGTGGAGGTGTTTGAGGTCAGCCTGAACTACATAATAAAACGCTGTACTAGAACTAAAACCCACCAAAACGGGATGAAACTCCCAGGAACGGGTCTCGCTGAGGATGGGCCACTTCTGACAATGAGTACCGCAGATTGTTCCTGAGATAATCCAAGACCAATGTAACAAGTAAACGATGCTGACCGCATCTACAGATCAGGAGACGGGAGTCTGCAAAATGTTTTCTCTCCAGAAATAATTTATAGATTCAAAGCAATCCCAATTGAAATTCAGCATATCTTTTTAGGAGAGCTGTTCTAAAAATTCATATGCAAATGAGAAAACAGACTAAACTAACAATTCTGAGGAAGAAGGGAACATTTAAATATTCATACTACCTGGCTTCAACTATTATCATAAAGAAGTGTGGTATATTAGTCAACTATGACACACGCCTTTAATCCCAGTTCTCAGGAGGCAGAGGCAGGTGGATTTCTAAGTTGAAGGCCAGCCTGGTCTACAGAAGTGAGTTCCAGAACAGCCAGAGCTATTCAGAGGAAGAAGGAGAGGGGGAAGAGGAGAAAGAGGAAAAGGAAGAAGAATGGTACTAACTTTAAAGAGAAATAAATTAAACAGTCAGTAAACAGACCCACACATGTACAATCAGTGTGTTACTGGTGACACAAAGACAAGTCACTAGAGGTAGAATAGTCTTCAGTAAACAATTCTGTGACAACTGTACCATTACTGTGTGCGTATACACACACACACACACACACACACACACACACACTGAAATCTACACCTCAACCATTTATTCAGAATGTTAAGTAATGGGTCAACATACTTGATAACCAAATGACTATTCACCTGAGTAAAGTCTCACTAATTTAAAACAGATCATGTTCCTAAACATAAAACTTACCTTTGTAATAATTTCTTGGATAAAATCTTTATGATATTGATTGGACAAATATAACACCAAAAGTGTACAAGGGGAGACAGTAATCTCAAACTTAAGAAGCCTGCTCTTTGAAAGACAGTTTGATTGAATGAAAACACAAGGGGCAGGCTGGAGATAAATATTTACGAACTGCACATCTGATAAGGAACTTTTATCTGGACTATTTAAAGAATTCTTGAAGCGATGCTTAGAAAAGCAAACATCTCAAAGAGGAAGGAAAGAGGGAGGGAGGAAGGAAATGTAAGCATATACTTCAGCAGAGAAGCTATTTGGACGGCAGAAGGCACACTCAACTCTACTCGAAATCATTAGTCATTAGGGAAATGCAGTTTCAAACAATAAGATATCCCTGTGTGCCTACTAAGATGCCCACACTTAAAAACTGTGCTAAGTGTTGCTTGACTCTAGAACTGGAATCTCCACGGACTGCTGCTGATGTGTGGATTGCACTGGAGAAATGTTTTCCGTAATCTTTAAAGTTGAATGGGTATATGCCAGCTATTCTGCTCTTAGGTATTTTCCAAGGAGAAACTTGTATGGGCTATTGAAATGGTTTAGATGTAAATGTATTTATAGCCAAGCCTCAGGATCTGAATTCAGTTCCTGGGAGCCACATAGTGGAAGGAGAAAGAAAGATTCCTACAGGTTGCACACACACACACACACACACACACACACACACACACTAAACAAACAAACTGTTTAAAAACCCTCAAGCCGCCTCTTCTGCTGCTGCCCTGTGTTCCTTCAGTGTGGATCTTGTGCCTCTTTTGTGACGTGGCAGCTGAGGAGACTATGGCGCTCGCCATGGCTGACAAGAAACTTGAGGAAGGATCCCAGACTGAGAAGAACGGTCATGTTAATTTGAACGTGGTGGGGTAGCATGGTGGTTCTGTGGTGCAGTTTCAGTTTAAGAGGAAGACCGCACTTAGTAAACTCATGAAAGCCTATTGGGAATGGCCAGGATTGTCAATGAGGCAGAGCCGATTCCGATCTGATGGGCAGCCAATCAACGAAACGCACACACCTGCACAGTTGGAAATGGAGGATGAGGATATGATTGGTGTGTTCCAGCAACAGACAGGAGGTGTCTACTGAAAAGGAGACCTGCTACTTTCCTCCAGAATTTTGTTATAGACCAAATGCCACGGGAGCCACAGGAGCTCTCACTCTCAACTAGAAAGCCAAGATTTGGTTCCGCCAAACCCTGGCTACTACAGTACAGTTTTCTCTATTCCTTCATTTCCCTGTCCCCGTTTCTTTATTGTACATAAAGTACCTGGTGTGTGTGCATAAGCATACTGCTCTTTCTTTTTTCTTTTTAAAACTAAATGGCCAACATTGTTTTGGTTGACATCAGATGGGGCTGGTCTGGGGGAAGGTACTGGTTCAGTGAAAACATCCCCCTTACCCCCTTAGTGGCACACTCATTCCACTCCTTATATTCTAGTAAGTTATTTTCTTCTCATCGTTTTAACCAAAGAACCCAACAACATAAAATTCTTGCATACCTCACTTGATGGGAGGATTTTAATGTTCTTCATCTACCATTGTAAAACCAAGGACAATTTTATAACTTTTTTTTATACATAGTTGTTACATGCAGGGCAATCTGTCTTTAAGTAGGGGTAAACTACTTTTGGACAAAATGATCCTAGATTGTTTTCCTTGGAGCCAAGCCTCTTGTTTAAATAAACTTCTTATTAAAATAAAAAGAAAGTTTAAAAGAAATGAAAGTATATCAGCACATGATAATTTATGCATAAATGGTCCACAAATATTCACAACCTATTGTCTGATTTTTTTTAAAAAAAAGAAGCAAAACCAAAAACAACTCGGGCTGGAGAGATGGCTCAGCAGTTAAGAGCACTGACTGCTCTTCCAGAGGTCCTGAGTTCAAATCCCAGCAACCATATGGTGGCTCACAACCATCTGTAATGGGGTCTGATGCCTTCCTCTGGTATGTCTGAGACAGCTACAGTATATTCATATAAAATAAGTAAATGAATCATTTTAAAAAATCCTCGAATGTCCATCAATAGGTAATATATTCATACAATAGAATATAGTGAGCAAAAATGAAAATATGTTTGTTGAAAAGGCCAAGCCAAAAAAAGTGGTTAATATAGATTTGTTTTATGTAATGCTAGAAACTGCGGGTTTCTCTGTAGTAGCAGAAGCTGTTTTCTAGAGTATGGGAACTCAGGGGATGGGAGGGACATTAGGAAGGAAGAATTAGCAAAGGGCACAGGCACTCTTTGGATCCTGTTGTGTCATCTTACTACACAGGCAAACACCTGGGCCTCAGGATGTCAAAAACTATCTTATAGACACAACTTACAAGCATTTCCATATATTGATAAGGACATCGAACCACAAACAGAAACCAGACTGAATGTTGGTTTGTTCCCAGGATGACAACTTTTATAGAAAAACAAGAGCTTCTCAACTCAAGTGTATTGAACGGAGAAGTGGCCTTGGGGACCATGCAGAACTGGTTCTGTCCAGACACCATGCTTCCACCCACCCTCCACGACCCACGCGAGCTTATTCCTGACAAAAGAAGCAGCCAGCTTTCCTCTCCATAGACAGCTTGTTCACGACACCCTAGACGGCTCTGACCTCCTGTCCTGTGGGGCTGAGCCTCACCAGTTCCACCTCAGGGCACATCAAATGTGAAATATCTACCCGGGTTGTTTCTTACTGGTTTCCCATGTCTGCCTTAGAAAGGGATTTTTTTTATTTGTTTTGTTTGTTGTTTGTTTGTGCCGACGACTCGGTTCCAGTGGCCTCCATCAGGTCTTCCACTTCCCCCCACATTTGTTCCCCCCCTTGCTCCATGTTTTAAGTCAAACCCAGGACGCTCTTTATTAAACCAACGGTCTATATAATGTGAGGCATCTTCACTGGGAAGCTCGGCAGAAAGAATGCACTAAGAACGTAGGGGAGACTGAGGACCAAGCTAAAAGAAGCCAAAGGACCTGGATGACTCCTATCTAGTTGAGGTGGTGCTGGGTCCTGGTCATCTGAGTCATGGCCACACCACAGAAGCCAGAGAAGCTGCCTCTCAGGGGGGAGCTTCGGGGGGGGGGGGGCGATGTTCAAGTAACTGGAAAAAAGCTTCTCTTCTCCAAACTTCCACAGGTGCACAGGCAGCAGCTGCAGACATGCACCACTTGACCTCCGTCCATGCCCATTCCTTAGAACCCTCAGAAATGGTGGGCCTCTCTACTTGGCTTGCAGTGAGTGTTCATAAATAGCCAACGGTACTTTTGAAAACCAGTGTTTCTTCTTAAGAAAGAACAGAAAATTAATAAGGCAAATATTCTTCCCAAGCACATGGTGTTTATAGGCCTGGGGCAGCCTTAGGAAATTCGGGGTGCTCTCTGTGCTTCTGAAACTTTTGGCTTGGTTTCCTGGGAGTGCCGTGATTCTGTTCTGGAAGCAGGCACAGATGGCTTATCCAGTTTTTAATTCTCTTTCAAGACAATTCCCATGACATTCATTTCTCTGAAATTAACATATTTGTTAGCCCCACCTTCAAATGAATGACCTTAAAGAAGAATTCCACCAGTGATGACCTTGTGTACTCCCAAGAGTCTGGGTTGCATTCACCCAGAAAAGGGGGGTGACTCCCTATCCTTTTCTATCAAAGTGTTGAGGCCTTATATCTGCATTCTGCGATTGGTCTGCAAGGGGTGTGTGTGTGTGTGTGTGTGTGTGTGTGTGTGTGTGTGTGTTTGCCTATGACCTTGCAAAGTGTTCTGAGACAAGATCTTGCCAGGAAGCTTTGGTACTGGAAAATACACAGTGCTGCTTTCAGCCTGCGGTGTGGAAATCAGATTACAGAGGGAATAACATTTTACACTGTGGACCTCCATGTCACTGGGCGTGGCCTCAGCTATTGTTTCCTTAGTGGATGTTACATCTCTTTAAAAAAATGTGCCCAAGAATGAAAATTCCAAAAGCGATGTCTGCAGAGGAGGAGAGAAAACGGTCAAATTGTATCTTGGCAGGACTCCCAGATACAATTCTCCTTTCATTTTACCACATTCTAGGTCACAATGGCAGTGAAATTTTGAAGATACTGGAGTCGAACCAGTCAGCCTGCCTTGCCTCACCCAGCTCAGCCCCGCCCCCAAAGGCTCCGCCCCACTCGCCCTAGGCCCCACCCCACACGCCCCAAAGCCCCGCCCTCACCCGCTGCCTCCTTCACCGCCCAGAACCGCAGCGAAGCGAGCGAGCGCCGGGTGCGGCGCTGCCGCCGCAGGGATGTGACCTTCACCGCCGCTTGGCCAGGATGACCGGAGCCCGTGTCCCGCGGCGTCCGCGCCTTGCTTCAGCCTCCCGGGTGCTCTGACCGCACGCTCCCGGCTGCCGGGCTCCCCGGCCCGGGCCTCGCCATGCCGCCACCGCCCGGGCCCGCCGCCGCCCTGGGCACTGCGCTTCTGCTGCTCCTGCTGGCCTCCGAGTCTTCGCACAGTGAGTACCGCGGGGGGCCCCCAAACCCTCCACCCCGTGGTGTGGGGCTCCAAGCCTGTACCTGGCGCAGCATCCTGGTGCCGGGTACCCCAGACACCCTGGCGTCCTGGCCCCGGATCTCTGGGCTCTAGGCATCACGGACCCGGAGCATCCCAGACACACTGGCATTATGGTCCCCGGAAGACCTGAGCCCAGACATTGCAGCCCCGAGTGGGTGCAGGTTGACTGCACACCCTTCCTTCTGCAGCTGTGCTGTTGCGGGCGCGTGAGGCGGCGCAGTTCCTGCGGCCCAGGCAGCGCCGCGCCTACCAAGTCTTCGAAGAGGCCAAGCAGGGCCACCTGGAACGGGAGTGCGTGGAGGAGGTGTGCAGCAAGGAGGAGGCCAGAGAGGTGTTCGAGAACGACCCCGAGACGGTGAGCGGGCGCCAAGGTCTCGGGGTGGGGGGCCTGTGCGTCCCAGAACCCATACTTTTGGGTGCCACAAGTTCCGACTCCCACCCTGTGCAGGTCCAGGACACCCGGGAACTGTGGAATCCCTAACATCCTTTCTGGAGATTTAAGAATCCTTGCATGGACCGCGCCACCACGTGCACCCAGAACTCTTAAACACTGAACCTTATTCCCACCCCCTTGCACTTCTCCATTCTTGAACCCCAGTTTCTCAGATGACCCCCCCCCCCAGGTCCTCTCCTTTTCAGGAACAGAAGGCATGCCCTTGAGTGGGCTCCTCTAAGATCCCTTCAGTAGACTCTGAAGGAAGCCCTTCTGAGGACTTGTTCAAACTAAACCTTCCCCTACCCCCGAAAAGGAAGCACCCGTGGGGGGAAAAACTGCAGTTATTTGAAACTCAAAGGCTTCCTTAAGATTGCCGGTCCCTAAATTGGATTGGAGGTGAGGGGTGGGGCTCCTCTTTGGTCTTCCTCCGGAGGGACACAGGGTTTTCCTGAAAGAGGAATTGAAATATCTCAAGGCTGGAATTGCTTGCAGCAGTAGGTCCAAAAATACGATGGCTGGAATTGTGCAAAGAACATGCAATACGGGCGGGTGGGAAGCAACGTGAGGAAAAGGGCCGGCACCTGCCTCTGCAAGGGCTGTGCTGGCCCAGGACAAACTTCTATTAATAATGTCCTTGGGGAATGGAGCAGGCATGCAGCCAACTGCAGCCAGCAGCCTATGTATGCACAGGACTCTCCACAGAACGTGCGTGAGGGTTGAGCGGACCCTGGCTTATCTTAGGGCATGCCTGAGGTTAAGATCTGGACTAGCTAGCACACAGGCCTCCATAGTGATGCAGAGGGCCCCCCTGTCACCTGCCAACTCGGTATGGTTTCACAACGTTGGGTTCCACTGGCATTTTCCTTTCAAAGAATTCTTCTGGGATGAAGTAAGGATCACGTGGTGTCAGTGAGGATGGATTCATGTGAGAGCCGTTCGGGCCTTGGCTTTGACTTGGGTCTAATCGGCTGACTGGACAATCCCTGTCAAAGCTGCTTTCCTGACACCGGTGCTACAGCTGTGGAGTGTCACCAAGGCTGCTTTGGCACTGTTGTTACCCAGTGTGGAAGCCAAGGTCCGGTGACAAGCCGTGCCCCGCCCCCACCCCCCACCCCCACCCCCACCCCCACCATGGCGCTGCCCCAGGTGTCCACAGCGGTATAGGGGCAGATGGCTGGTCTTTTTATACCCTTATTGCTTCCTCTCTGTTTTTATGATGAGTCCTCTCGACCCCTTGAGTCCAGCTGTTGGCATTCTAGGGCGAGCCCCAGTCCTTGGTCACCTGGGCTTAGGTGACTGGTTCTGTGTGTTACAACTCCACCCTCCCGTGAAGCTTCCTGCCCTTCAGTGTGGATGGGGCTTGTGGCAACAAGAGTTGAGAGCTGCAGGGCCACCACCCAGCCGTGGAGTCCCGCCCCTCTGCAGCCTGCCTGCCAGGACAGACAGGCCCAAGCTGGCCCCTCCTGGCTGCCCGGACAGGGATGGTGCTGCTTTTCTTTGAGTCAAGTCCCTCTGGTTTTAATTGCTTGTGCGTTTTAATTATAATTTTATTTGCAAAGGTGTGAACTGAAGACATGAAAAAGTAATGTCCTCAGGACCCCCTCCTCCTTCAAAGAACTTCTATTCGGGCTGTGGGAGAGGTTCCCTTTTCTGTCAGCGTTTGGGTGAAACTCCAGGCTACAATACTCCGAAGGGCAGTCCCCTCTGGTCCCGTCACAGCCTGTCTCCTTCAGGACTTGGCACACACCTCTTCCCATCAGAACTACCTAAAACTGTCCCCTCTGCAACCCCTACACCCCAACATGTGGATTTTCCTGTCATGAGTCAGCTTGAAAGCCTGACCTGTGCCTCTTGCCTGCAGTATGGAAACTGTTAACCCTGGCATCCCGCCTGCACCTCACCTTGCAGAATTCCAAACCAAAGCTCTTCCCTAGCTGCTACAGCCTTGATCTGGCTGCTAGTCGCTTTTCTCCGGTTGCCACAACCTTGTGGGATAAGGGCAAGCCTCAGGAAGGGGTGGCACCAAGCTGTGCTCTGGGTGTCCTGTTGTTCCTCTGCAGGGACCTATTGCTGGAGCCTTCCGTGCTCCATCCCCCTGGGGAGACCTAAGACCTGGGCCCGTGGACATACAAGCGCCAGTCACCTTCATACCCTCAGAAGGAAGAGTGGGAAGAAACTTCCCTTCCTGTGAAAACGCCAGCTCAGCTTTCCTGGCCTTGAAATGTAGCTCATTTCTTGTGTAGAAGGAAGTCCATGAGCGGTCTTGACAAGAGGCGTGGCTTGGGCTTACCTGCCCCATTGTTTGTAACAATGAGAAGCTGTGGTCTGCAGACCTCCTACAAGACAAGATTCTCATAAGAGAATCCTTACTGGGCCGGGCAGGATCCGCACTTAGAGGCTCATCTTGAGACTAGAAATAGTGGGACGCAGAGGGCAGAGATATAGTCAGTGCACACTGAAAAAAGGAACAGGAGGTCCAGTGGCCTCAGGGTTGTCTTTGGGATGCTGAGGTGAGCTTTACATTTAGATAGAAAAAGGATTGGGGCACGGGGATATGAGATATGCGGAGTTAAGCAAGGCTTGTCAAGTGTGGACTGGCTGACGCTGTCTCAGTACTGGTTCTGCAAAGTGGTTAGAAGGGGTCATTGTTATTTAAGGGGACAAGCGGGTCCTCGGGGGTGCAGCTTCTTCCATAATAACTTCTTAGCAATCTCTAAGACTCTGTTGTCCCTTGAGACCGTTCACTTCCCTTGGGGATCTGGGACAAGACACAGTGTTGACAGATCCTTCTTCGTATCTGTTTATCTTTGTGTGGTCAACCTTGCGGCCGGGAGTGGGGGGAGTGGGGTGGGGGATGAGATGGGTATGTATTTCCAGTTTTATGTAGACAGTGCCCAAGGGATTAGCATGCCTACCTGCAAAAAAAAAAAAAAAAAAAAAAAGCCAGTGACCTGAAAGAAAGCACACAGACTCAAAAATGGAAGTAGCGGTGCCAAGCCTCCATCCAAGTCCTCTGTGGGTCTGAATGAGGAGGAGTCAGTGTGGTTTTTAGTGAAAGCTCTCAGGACTTGTTAAAATCCCATTGTGTGTTTGCTGCCGTTGTGGACTCAAGGTGCTGGAGTAGATCAGCCCTCGTCCTGTGGCTCCGGTGGTATCTTGGCCAGTTGTAGTTACCACACACCTGCACACCCCTGGCTCCTTATCTCCGCCATTCGTTCCCAGGGCCCCCAGGCAGGGGATGAGAGCGTGGTCTTGCCCTCCATACTGGGTGGGCCTAGACAGCTGGAAACAGGCCAACTCACACGTGATGAACCGAGAGGTTGTTTTGTTTTGTTTTCTCACTGTGTCTGGGAAGAGTCGGCTCTGTTCAGTTAGCATTTCTTCTGACATTGGGAAGAAAAGGGCCAGACCTGGGCCCTCCAGCCAACGGAGCAGAGGGTTCTTCACCGACCTAAGGTAGCTTCTTACTGACTTTCTCCAGGGAGGGGAATGCAGGATCCTTCCACCCACATTCCTCAGTGGCGGCTCCCCTGTGGTGGCAGCCCTGGCCACTTCTAATCTCTCTGTCCCTTCTCTCTCCCACAGCCTCTCTGTTATCTGGTTTCCCTTTTTATTGTTACTGTCCCTTCCGGACACTTCCTTCTCCCTGGCTGGGTTCCCTGTCCCAGTCGCTAATTCCCGAGAGGCCTTGAGGTTGTAGCTCTGCCCCAGGTGAGGCCCTTCTGCAGAATCTCTTCAGTAATGTACCTAATCCTTTAAAGCAGCTCCCCCTAGCTTAGGACGCTCACCTCTGGAGGTTCCTAATCAAGAAGTTAATCCCAGCTGGAGCCTCTGCCTTGTACTTTGAACCTTACCTACAGGGAGGAAGACCTCATGCCTGGTTGCTGATTGGTACCTTCTTTTTAAAAGTTAAGATGCAAAGATGCAAGATTCATAGTGAGTTGGCAGGAGTATTAATACTCAGGGAACTCAGTGAGAGCCCCATCTGCCCCCTCCCTCTCTGGTTGTCTCTCAGCTCTCCGTAGCTCTAATTCATTCTCCATGCCTACCTCCAGACCCATCTCCTCCTCCTCCTCTTCTTCCTCTTCCTCCTCTTCTTCCTCTTCTCCTCCTCCTTCCTCCTCCTCCTCCCCTCCTCCTCCTCCTTCTTCTTCTTCTTCTTCCTCTTCTTCTTCCTCTTCTTCTTCTTCTCCAGCAGCTGCTATTGCTATTGCTGCTGAAGTCTCATGGGACTTTGAGGCACCGTTAGTTCTATGGGTCTAGGACCTAGGTGACCATTTTTAAACCATGCCTACCCACTAAGGACATTTTTCCTGAGATGGTGGGCTCTCCAAGGACAGCTTGAGGAAGGCCAGGTCCGGGGCAGGTGGAACACTTCCTACCCTGTTTCCTCTTAGAATACTAGACAAGAAGGACAGAGGCCCAGTGTGGGGAGGGAAGAATATGGAAGGGGCGTCTTAGCAGGAAAAGAGAGAGACCTTCTGAGACTTGGGATTTGGATTCTTGGCAGAGAAGGGACATCTAGGAGAAATACTCTGCCTAGGTTCCCCCAGAATTTGAAAGCTCTCCTCTGCAACTATGCCTTCCTGTCCGTGCTTGGAATGTTCCCCAGACTCGGGTGAGCAGTACCATTTACATCGTCACACTGTAATACTCTGTGTGCAGAGCTGGTGAGGTAGAACATGTGCTCGCTCCACACTGAGTATCTGATGCTGAGAGCTCCCTGGGAGGGAGTGCGTGCTCTGAGAAGCCTGTCTACGGAAAAGCATCCCAGATGTGCACCTGTGGTCTGTAGGAGTTAACATCCATAGGGCCAAGGTATGTGTGTCAGCGATCTGTAGGGCCTGATGCTGCCTGGGGAAGCGAGTTTTGTGGTGGACTGTCTGCTAGGCTCATGTACGATGAGAAGTCAAGATTGAGGATGCTTGTAACACACTCCTCCGACTCTACAAGAAAGCCCGAAGTAGGACTGAAAGCCCAGATTTGAGTCCACTGCCTCATTTCTGCTAGGCACAGATGTCTTGGCCTCTAAGAGTCTGAGAGGACTTCAGGTACAGGTGAGAATGGTGTTCTGCTGGTGGTAGCTGCAGTTTACTGTGCAGAGTAAACTAGAACCTTCCCGGTTGTGAGGCATGGGCTGGCAGGTGGGCTGTCCCTTCTGCAAATACAGAAGATGATGTCTGTTCACCCGCACTCCGCTCTGGGCTCAGATGTTTCTCCATCTTGATAATGCATGCGTCCTACATTGTCCTCTTGTATGGGTTTTGTTGGTCTTTGGAGCATGAGCTGCCTTCAGACATAGTCTGATCTGGCAGCCACTGAAGCTATCAGCTGCAGCCTGGCCAGTGAGGGCCTCCAAGGAGGCCAGGAAGAATGATTGATGGATGGAAGCCATGCGCATGATCCTGCCCAGTCCTGTGCAGGGGGGGGGGGGGGACAGGGAGATCAGTTCTGAGCTATGTCACTCTCGGGAAACTACAAAGGCCACTGGGTCCTTCTGAGCTGGGTGTGAGAATGGCTGCATCCTTCCAGGAGAAAAGTTGGCTTGTGCTGGTCTCAAGACAGACCTACAGCAGTACTACAGGAGTGCAGGCAATGCTATTATTACCATTGACCTTTCCATGTGCATGGCTACGAAAGGCTCTTCCTGGCCACGTAAACAACAAACACACAAACTCCTTCTCACACCCACTGGCTGCGTCCCCACACTTGGCTCTATGACATGAAGGGCATTTGGTCATCTAAGTTCCTTCCGGATATTCTTTCTAAGACTGTAGAAAAGCACCCTATCACCCCCTAGTCATGGCATCCTTCCTCCCACATGCTCCATCCCTGTTACCTCTGTTCTCATCCACATAGCCCCTCATCAGTGAGATAAAGATGACAGAGGACAATGTCTGTCACATTGCAGGTAAGGCGGGCACTCTGCTGGGAGTCTGTGCCATTGGCCTGTCTGGCTGCCTGTTGCTTATAACATTCCTGAACAGGCTTCTAGTCATCCAGTCACTGGCCCAGGATAGCCAGAGGGCTTGTATACACTGTACAGTGTAGGGATACAGAGACAGGAGAGAGCTCTTGTGAACAGCTCTGTGTTTCAATCAGAAAATCTGCTTTTACTGAGATATTGTATAAAAACCAATGACAGTGGACATATGAGGATGAAGAGAGCTGTGCTAGATAGTTCTATGTCAACTTGACTCAAGCTAGTCTCATCTGAGAGGAGGGAACCTCAATTAAGAAAATGCCTCCATAAGGTCTGGCAAGTTGTAGGGCATTTTCTTAATTAGTGATTGATATGGGAGGGGGAGGGCCCAACCCACTGTGTGTGGTGCCATCCCAGGGCTGGTCACGCTGGGTTCTATAAGAAAGAAGACCGAGTAAGGCACAAGGAGCAAGCCAGTAAGCAGCATCCTTCCATGACCTCTACGTTAGTTCCTGCCTCCAGGTTCCTGCCCTGCTTGAGTCCCTGCCCCAGCTTCCTTCAGTGGCAGACTATGATGTGGAAGTATAAGCCAAATAAACCCTTTCCTCCCCAAGTTGCTTTTGGTCATGGTGTTTCATGACAGCAGTGGAAACCCTGACTAAGACAGAAGTTGGTACCAGGAGTGGGAGTATTGCAAGACAGACCTGGCCATGTGTTTTGGGGAGGAGTGTGGAAGGACTTCGAGCTAGAAAAGCCACTGAGTGTTGGGGCTCAGTGAGCTGCTCTGTGGGCGCTTGGAAGATGAGAATGTTGAGCACAGTGCAGAAAACAGAGACCTGGCTTGTGAAGTTTCAGGGGGAAGTTTAAAGGCTCCACTAGGGCCACTTGTTATTGCGCATTAGACTCTGTGACTCTGGTTAGCTGGGACTGAAGAACTGCTGATGCGAACCCTTTGCTTTGCTGGGACGCTCTCTCGATGCTGGTCAGCTGGCCTTGAGAAATTAACAGTGGTGGAGCGGAGAGCAGCATCCCTGAGGTGAAATCTTCTGGAAAGTGTTTCCTGAGAGTCAACCCACAGAAGCCTGTTCCAGATGTGGCCAAGTTGGTGCCTTGTACAGGCAGCTGACCTTGGTAGTGTGAGAAGCAATAGGGGGCATTGGTTTTGATGTGTGAAGGGGTCATGGAGAGCAACTGAGGCTTCACAATGTGTCGTAGAGTTGGAGTTTCTGAAGAGAGCCCAGGAGAGGCTATTGGAGATAATGCAGCCCAGTTGCAGAGGAAGACCCAGCATTTGGGAGATGCCAGTACCATGGGATGACCACCAAGAACAGCAGCAGTGGCGGAGTGGAGTCAGATGGAGCCTACAAGACAATCTGTATGTGCTACAGAGGGAGGAGCCAGAGAAGTGACCCAAGCCCCTTGGAGGAGCCCACAGTTGAAAAAAATTTCAAACTTTTTTGGATTTTTAAAGCCCGGGTATTTTAAAGGGACTTGAACTTGTAATATCTTTGAATTTGTAACTACTGTGGGACTTTTTAAAGTTATTTATGTTTTTAATGCAAGATCTTGGGGTTGAATGAGAAAGAAAAGGTTGAGGCTTAATGTGACGTGTTTGTGTGTCAGTTTGACAAGGGGTCAATTGTGCTGAATAGTTTTAGGTCAACTTGACACAAGCTAAAGCCATCTGAGAAGGGGGAACCTCAGTTAAGAAAATGTCTCCTTAAGGCAGAGCTGTAGGCAGGCCTAGTGCTTTTTCCTAATTTGTGATCCATGGTGGAGGGCCCAGCCCATTGTGGGCGGTACCATCCCTAGGCTGGTGGTTCTGGGTGCTATAAAAAAAGTAGGTTGAGCAAGCCAGAAGGAGCAAATCAGCAAACACCCCGCCATAGCCTCTGCATCAGCTCCTGCATCCAGGTTCCTGTCCTGGTCGAGTTCCTGTCCCAGCTTCCTTTCATGGTGACAGTTATACAGGCATGTAAGCCAAAAAATTTCCTTCCCAACTTGCTTTTGGTCATGGTGTTTTATCACAGCGATGGAAACCCTGACTGAGACAAGAATTCTCTCTGTTTGAACAGAAACTGGACTATTCCTATCCTACATGCATTTTCCTAGAAAATGTGGAGAGGCCCCTCTAATAGGTATAGGTGACGCCGATTTGCCTCCTCCTGAAGGTGACGCACAATCATAACTTTGCAGTCATCCTGCAGAGGCTGAGTCAGCAGAAGCCTCTGGTTTCTCTGCTTCTTTCCGTGACATCCTCTCTGAGCAGTGGCCTCTAAGCCCTACCTTGGAGGGAGGAGCCACAGTACAAGATTCTTGCTTCTGTGTTTGGTCTCCAGGCTTGATTAACCATTGATAGTCCTTTTCAAAAGGCCTCCTACTGTGCTGGTTATAACTGTTTCCTTTCTTCTCTTCCCACAGGAATATTTCTATCCAAGATATCAAGGTAAGTTAAAGTCCCTCTAGTAGTTTCATTGTCATGCACACATAAGTGTCTGTCTCATGCTGAAGAAATCCCATTCCCATGTTACTCCTAGGAGAAAGGAGCTATGAGGCTAGAGCTGTCAACAAAACTCAAGTGTGTTTTTTATACCGTCATTTAATTCCAAGTTGCCTGAGCCTCAAACCAATGCAGCTGTTTGGCAGATATCTTCAGTTGATCCCTGGTCCCGCCCACATCTGGAAGTAGGGTTAATTGAGTGCCCTCCAACTTAATGGTCTCAGGACTCTGTACTTCTGAGATCATTGAGGACCCTCCCCACACATGCTGAAAACAAATAGTTTTGCTTGTACGTTGTGTGTTTATCGACATTTGCTCTATTATCTGTTAAGACTTAGAACCTTGCAGAAGGTTTTACACATAGTTTGGTGAACAGGAGCACACAGACTTTCAGCCACTGGAGCAAGCACACAGTGGCAAGGAAAATATCATAAGTTCTTTCGCATGTTTGTTTCTCTCTGTGGTTTCTCTGTGTAGCCCTTGGCTGTCCTAGAACTCATTCTGTAGACCAGGCTGGCCTCAAACTCAACAGTCCGAGTGCTGGGATTGAAGGCATGTACTGCCGCTACCCTGCTCCAACTTGCTTTTTATAGAAGAGACAAAAATATATATATATAGGATTCTAGTCTGGAGGATAGTCACTTTGCTTCCTTAAGAAGCCTTATGTTCCCCTCTGAGCACTGTTTGTTTGGTGAACACTTGAAGTACTCTGGATGTATATTGCTGGTAAGAAGCATATATTCTTGGTTCTGTTCCACAGGCACATGCTTATAATCTCTCTCTGGAAGAGCACAGGAGAGTGGGGATTAGCCTGCTGTGGCTCTCCAGGCTTGGGTACCAGAATCTTGGCTAGAGGAGACAAGAGAAAAAAGAAATGACAGACAGACAGGCTGGGATGCATGGAGTTCTCCAAGACATAGACTATGACCCGGAACTTCAATCTATCTATTAGATATAACACAGGGGAGGGGCTAGCTAGTCCCAGTCTCTGTAGATATCAGGATGTAGACAAGAGAGGAAGAAACCACTGTGGTTAGTCTTTATACACACCAGTCCACTGTTCGTAAACACTCATTTCCAGAATCCCAAGAAGGCTTTGCCATTGCTCTAGATCCTGGCCCATATGGGTAACGGCTTTACTAACTTCCCATGGGTCCATTGGCCTTGCAGTCCTCAGCGAGCTGTGCCCATGTCACAATACACATTCACTCAGGGTGTCCTCTGAGGCCCCGCACCAGCCCAAGAGCCCTAGGCCATCTCTCTGCCATAGCAGAGGGACCTGGTTAACTGACACATGCATCCTGACTATGCTTATGTTGTCTATACTGCCTTCCCACATGTGCACAGTCAACAGTGGCCTACTGAGGGACCAGATAGAGTGACTGAGCACCAGCACACACGGCTATCATGTGTTGTATGTGTTCCAATGCCATGCTCCTGGCTCCCCTTGAAAAGCACATGTGGGTGCCAGTCTAGAGCCCTCCGGGCTTAAGGTGCCTTAAGAGTGCTTCTGCCTTCAGAGTAAGAACCTTAGCCCTGCCCGGACCATCGCCATCTTGAAGTTCAGCTTTGGCCCTAGTCACACTTGTATTGCAGCTCTTGGTGGTCTGTGTGATGGGAGGATGTAGCACTCACTGGTTCTGGGCTCAGTGTTCTGTCACACTGGTATACCTTCCTGCTGTCCCTGCCATGCCCTCTGTACTGACAGGCAGACCATGCACTCACCAGGCGCTCCGTACTGACAGGTAGACCATGCACTCACTGGAGATCCACGGTGTCCGGATGGAAAAGAACCTGTGTCATCTGGCCCTGATTTGGACACCGGCTCCACCCTAGGGATGAAGAGTGACTGTGTTGTCTGTTTCTTGCAGAGTGCATGAGGAAATATGGCAGGCCTGAAGATAAAAACCCGAATTTCGCCACATGCGTTCAGAGTAAGTGTGCCCTCCTACCTCACTTGAAGCACATCCTGGGTGGCTACGGTTGGGCTAAAGCTGCTGAATGAGAAGCTGTCTGACCCTCCCCAGTCAGCTTCTTACACTCATTTTCCTTTTAAGAAAGTAAGCACATCTTGGTTTTGTTTCTAATGAACAAAAAATGTACACATTATAGGAGTTTAAATAGTCCATGGGTGTGAAGTGTACCCCACCACCACCACACATCATTCGGGCAAGACCCTCTTTCAGCTCTCTGCCTGAAACCAGAAATGCAGAAATGGCTTTTGCACACCTGTGTCACCCCATCCTCAGTTGCCTTGATTGGAATCCCTACCCCGGGTGGCTACACTTGCATCTCCTGTCAGATGCATGTTGACTGACCAGCTTTGGGGGATCGTTTCCATTGTCACTAGCTAGAATGATCCCCTGTGCACCGGTCTACACTTCTGATTCCTAAGAAAGGTCAGAGACGAAATTTTTGGCTAATTAATTTATTGACTTACTCACTTTACATACCACTCACTGTAACCTCTCCCACAATCCTTCCCCTTCCCCAAGGGTGGTCATTTCTTTCCTTATACTTTCTAATTTATCGGTACATGTGAGATTATTGTCCCCAGACATTCACCTTTACCCCCGGTGCTTTGAGGGGTAGTTCTATTGCTTTAGTTGGTGGCTAGGATTGTGGCTTCAGACCCTCTTAAGATGTTTTGAATTTCAATGACACCATCTGGTGGGTGAGGGGGGACATGATGTCCTGCTCCATAGGTGGGAGGTGGCCTGGAAGAGGAGGGTGGGATTGTACTTCCAGAGCCTGTGTCCCTGGGCTGAATAGAGGAGAAAACCTCCTGTGTCTGCTGGTGCCAGATACGTTAAATTCATTTGCCAGATGCCTTGCCGGATCAGGGCTAACAGCTGCCTCCTGCCTGGCTCTGCTCATCATGGGTCCATGAGCACCCATCTGAGCTGTCATCGTCTGTGCCCCTCCTGGAGGCTGTACAAAAGTACCCGATGACCTGCATATCCTGCAGAGGCATGGGAAGATACAGGCAAGGCCACACCCCCCAGCTCTGCAGGCTGCTGCCCTTTGTACCCGGCTCCTCACCTTACTGTCCACGGCATGTCATAGCCTGAGTTCTCTGGTTACCTGGTTTTTTGCTAAAAATTAAAGCAAAAAAATTTTTGCAGGCCCCATTCTGGCATTTTCTAGAGAACTCAGACCTAGCCCTAGGCAAACCTCAGCCATAGCAGGTCTTCTGGGAGCCCATCACCTCCCCTCACAGGGGCTGGTCACCATGCCAACAGCAACTAGAGTGACAGGGAGAAGCGGACTCTGCCCGCTTGGTGCCAGGAAGAGCATTGGCTTCCAGTCCACTCTTTCTCATAAACCATTCCTGGTTCCCTGTCACGTCCAATGGGAGCCTCTGGCTGACGATATCAACAGTGGTTGGTGAGTCAGGTCATCAGGATTTTCCAGGGGTCAGGGCTCCTTTCTGGGCCCAGGACAAAGGACAGTGGATACCCAGGTCCTAACTTGCCACCTGGTAAGCCAGCTCACCCTTCACACTCTACCTACAGCCACATAAAGGACCCAGGATAAACTGTTTTTTTTTTGGTTTTTCGAGACAGGGTTTCTCTGTGTAGCCCTGGTTGTCCTGGAACTCACTTTGTAGACCAGGCTGGCCTCGAACTCAGAAATCCGCCTGCCTCTGCCTCCCAAGTGCTGGGATTAAAGGCGTGCGCCACCACCGCCCGGCTCAGGATAAACTGTTAACCTAAGAATAGCAACTTGCCTGTGGAAAGCTAAGCAGGCTCCCTCAGTGCCTGCAAAACAATGTCCACTCTTTCACCTTTCTGGAATGTGTGTGTGGAGTATTTCTGGGCACCTGCCAAGGGTCAGACATTGGACTTGGTAAATTTCCAACAGGAAAAGAAATGACATGTTGTGGGTGGTGTTTCTCTAGGGACAGAAGGACCAGGGTTTTGGTATTGGCTCTGTGTTGGGGGACTCTCTTAAACATAATATTACTCAGTTGGAAGTTGGCACCGCATCATCTTCAGCCTAAGGACAGATTTTGCAATGGGTAGATGTGGCTTTCTTGGCCAAGTTCACCAGCCCTCATGCCAAATTTGCCAGTGTAAACTTTAGAAATAAATTTAAGCCTCCAACCAGACACTTAAGTTAGCCAAACACCACGTCTCAGCTTCAGGTGGGCTCCCACAAATCCACAGCGGTTGTGGAACAACGAGGCCCTCCAGTCCTGACCCCTCACTCACAGGCAACTCTGACTTTACCCAGCCCTAACTTGCTTAAGGAAAAATGACATTTTATAATGTTCTGCCAACAACCACTCTGAAGACATCAAAAATACTTGAAGATTCACAGGCACACTGTTGGCTGTAATTTGTGCAAGCCCAACAAACTTTGGATGTAAACGTGGAAGGGCCAAGAGGGGTGGGGGGTGGGGTGGGACAGATCACAGAGCTTCCCCGAGAAGTATAGACTTGCTTCCCAGGCCTGCCGTGGGCTCAGCACCCAGCCCCAGCTGGCCCAGGACAAGTGGAGGCTGCCAGGGATGAGGCTGACCTGAAAAGCCTGGGTGAGCTTCTGCACGCATCTGGGAAAGCCAGAGGTTGACCCCTGCCTTATCTTACGCCTGGTCCTGCCAGGAAGCAAGAATTGTCTTCATCTTGAGTTTAGGTGTGGGAGGCAAGAGAGCACCTGTGGGGAGGACCTTCCAGGAATGGAGCAAGCACTGGTGTATGTGACCTGGAAGACTCCTGGCATCCTGCTAGGATGACCTCCAGGAGACAGTGGCCAGCGTTCCCAGTTCCCTCTGGCTTGGCCCAAACTGCCCCCTTGTAACTCAAGAAGGAACAAATGCTGACTTCAGACTTACGTTGGCAACAAATAGGCTATGGATGCCCAAGAGCCAACTCCAAGAAGCAAAGTCAGAGATGTGGATTGCCGTGACTCTCAAAATGGCTGTTCACCAACAGAAAGGAAAAAGACCAAGGAGGCATCTCACAGCTGCTTCCTCAAAGACGGGCAGCTCAGGCTTCCCACTGGTCCTCAACTCTCAGGTCTCAGCTCTTCATGTACCGCAGAGGGCCCACCCAGCCCAGAACTTCCTGTTAGGTACCCGGTAGAGTGTAGCATCGCCTGCCAGTGTGAGGCATGAGCTGATGGCAAAAGATACAAGTATGGCTGTGCTCTAGGGGTGCTGGATCACACATGACTCCTGTCCTCTGATGCACATCCTGTGGTGGGGGCTTGAGTGGCCAGCTGATGCCGACCACACTCTTGAAGACAGGAGGGAAATGGGGTTAGTTACCCTCATCCAGTCAGCTCTGCATGTGCTGTCTGGAGACAGCCCCATTTCGTATCTTCTACTAGTAAAACTTTAGAGCCAGTCTTCGGTCAGGCAATAGGCAGGGCATACATACATCAAAGAGAAGGAATCAGGGAACATAAAGATATTTAACAGGTGGCATAAGACCTCTGTGAAGGAATGGCAGTCCAAGTGGGAGACCAGTCTGGACTGATTAGGGCTAAGAAGTGGCACCCCTTGAGAGAGTGATAGAACCTGACACCCTCATGTATCCCGAGACCCTCTAAACAGCAGTCCTCAACTTATAGGTTATGACCCCTTTGAAGTTGAATGACCCTCCAACAAGGGTCACCTAAGACCATCGGGAAACCTAAGTACTTACGATTCACAACAGAGGCAAAATTACAGCTATAAAGTAGCAATGAAAATAATGTTATGGTTGGGGGTCACCACAACATGAGGAACCGTATTAGAAGGTCACAGCATTAGGGAAGTTGAGAATCACTGCTTTAGAATGATCTAGCTGTTGGTAGACAGGAGTCACCCCCACCCACCACATCCAGGCCGACTGTAGATCCTTCAGACGGTGCAGAGTGAAGGGCCCGGGGTTTCTATCCTCGGGGTCATGCCCACATCTGCCCAACCTCTGAAAGGGTTCTTTGAGAACAGGATAGAATAATGGCTCTCTCTGTGACTTCCCAACCTTGGGGTTGAAACACCCTCTGAGCTTTCCTGCCCCCACGCTAGGCATGGCGCAGGCTGTGTCTGGAGGTCTCGGCCATGTTCCTAAGGTACTCCACGGAGGGCAGTGACATCGAAAGGTCTTTTAACTGCAGGCTTCAAGTGCAAGGCTGAAGCTACGTGACTCAGTCACCCCTGCATCCTGTTTGGCTGGCTACTGCACACCTGGCTGACATGACACCTCAGTGCTGAGATCCTATGCCATTGGCAGTGGTGCTGGGCTCTGAAAAGAGCCTTTGGCCTATTGTGTCCAAGTCCTTCTAGGGGACCTTGAAGACCCATTTCCTGGGAGGCATGAGCCAGCAGTCCCTCTTTGCATAGCCCAGTGACGGTCAGCCCCTCCCGGTAGACCTGGGTGGTGTTGCTGGAACTGGTCCCAGTGCCTTAAAAGTTTCTCACATGTGTTTCTGTCCCAAGGTGGGAACCCTCCATCCCAGCCTTTGGAACTCCTGGGTGCTCCACCAGGACCCCCACCAGAGGCTCTGACCACCCCCCAACTATATAAGCCGGAGGAGCTTTCAAAGATATCCTGATCGGTTTTCTTTTTTGTATCCTCCAACTCAGACTTGCCTGATCAATGCACCCCAAACCCTTGTGATAAGAAGGGTACTCAGTTCTGCCAAGACCTCATGGGCAATTTCTTCTGCCTGTGCAAAGCTGGCTGGGAAGGCCGGCTCTGTGACAAAGGTGAGTTCACACCCCACCCTCTCTCTTCCCCACCTACTCCTCACCCCCTACCCAAGACTGGGAGCTCAGCCGTCCCTACAGTCTGTTTAATGTCAGCATCCCTCTTGGGAACCCTTTGCAGGTCCAGGGTGGGATGGCGCCCTGCCTGAAAACCTCCTGAATTCAGCAGCCCTGAGGGTCATCCTCTAGAGCTGTAGGCTCCTAGAGAGTTGAGAGCTCTTTGGGGACCAGGATTGGGGTGAAGGAAATAGCACATGGCTCTTAGCACCCCAGTTGATGGGTCCCGCCTTGATTTACTCGGGTGCAGGTGTGAGGCGTTGGGTAAGGCTGCAAACAGGATAGCAGAGCCTGCCGACCTCTTTACTCAGGGCATGCCTGCTGTGTCCACAGATCGTCTGGATAGATCTATTTCAGGGTGTTAGACTAGGCTGTGTATAGGTCTCATGACTGCTGGACACTGATTGGTGGGTCCATTTTGTCCTTCACCCTGTCCCCTTGTGCACCTAGGGACCCTTAGAACCAAGCCTTCCCCCACCGGTAGCAGTTCATGTCTCTCTGGCCCTCACACGGTCTACCGTATTTACCACGAGGCCAGCAGGGATGTGCCCGGGTAGGAGTCCCTCACTCTTTCTTCACGTCCAGATGTCAACGAGTGTAACCAGAAGAATGGGGGCTGCAGCCAGGTCTGCCACAACAAACCAGGAAGCTTCCAATGTGCCTGCCATAGTGGCTTCTCACTTGCGTCAGATGACAAGGCCTGCCAAGGTAAGGCCCTGGTCGTGCAGCTATACCTCGCCTGACTTCCTATCCTGGGCAGGGGTGGTGGGGATGAGTGTCCTTTGGAGATGGTCCAGTCCAGCATTGTGGACGTGATTCCCTATATCCGAGAGCGAGGGTAAGAACTGGAGATACCCATCCACACTTGTGCCTCCAAGGCACCTTCCAGCCTAAGGAGCCTGCAGACAACCTGTGTAGCCACAAGGCCTAGACCTCTGCAAGCAACTCGAGGGGTGACAGGCCCCAGTACCCCTGTGCACCTGCCATACCTCCCAACTCCCTCTACCCTACCCCCAAGAACACAGAAGCAGATGGGACCTCCCTACTGTGTGGTCCCATTTCCATTCAGTCCAGATCGGGGGGGGGGGGCCTGAGGACACCCAGAAAATCATCTCAAATGTCCATGTTTTAACGCTGTATTGATGTAGGGTATAGAGGAGTGACATGCCAACATAGATAGATCCAGAATATCTGAGTCACTGAGGCTCACTAGGACCTGGCCTCAACGGCCTTTGTGGGTGGTCCAGATGGATGCAGGGGGTGGGGGCAACTCATGATTTGAACACAAATATCATCAGATAAATGACCATTTCCCTCACCCAACTTGGAAAAAGTTTATCTCTTCTGCAGAGTTCACCTCTGACAATCCCAAAGATTATTCTTAGAAGGTGTGATTATAGGAGAACTCTCAGTTACTGTGTCCTCGTAACTATGTGTAATATACAGGAGCTGCATTTGGGGATGTATGGGCCTCCCCTCCCATGTCCCCCTTATTCAAGGAACAGAGAGGTCCTCTTGTGGCTCTCATCCCTGGCCTTGGCCAAGGGACATAGCTCCCACACTTTAGTGGCAGGTTGAAGACACCTACCTTGTGTTGTGAGTCCTGAGCGATGGCGTCTATAGTATACCCAGTGTGGGGTGAGCAGCATGTAGGCCCCAGGCCCACCATCACTTGACACCCGTGGTGAAGGCGTCGTGCCTTCCTCCCGTTCTCTACCTACCTGTCTTGGGGCTGTTCTCGCCCTGTAGCCCCTATGCCCGCTGCAGCTGTCCAAGACCTACCTGTACAGCCTTGGCCTGGCTGGCTTTGCTTGCAGATATAGATGAATGCAGGGACTCAGACACCTGTGGGGACGCACGCTGCAAGAACCTGCCAGGCTCCTACTCCTGCCTCTGCGACAAGGGGTACACATACAGCTCCAAGGAGAAGACCTGCCAAGGTACCCATGCCACAGCCACCCACAGGGCTTCCTTCTTTGATGCTTAGCCTAGGACACATGTTGGTCACTGCCTGGATGTAGACCACATTGCTTCATTGGTGGCAATCATTGGTCAGGTGTTCCAGGAAGTCATTGTACACGGGAGGGTTGGGGAAATGTCAGAACCTCCTGGGAGAGTCTGCAAAGCTTCAGTGAAGAGGACCCTTAAAGTGAACTCTCTGTCTCGTCTCCTTATATGGCTCCATTGTGTCTGTGCATGTATGTACACAGACCATGCTCTCACACGTGTGTGAGTTCCATGTGAACTCAAATGAGCACACACCTGTGTGTCTTTAGCCTTCTCTAGCCTGCAGTAGATGAAGGGAAGACCCTGAGTTCTTGGTTGACTTGGGCTGCACCTGCAATGGATGGAGCATGACGGGGGTAGGGTGGGGGGAGGGTCTGTGTTCTCCTCTCTCTTTGGAGGGTCACCATGTCCCGAGGGCAGAGACTCTCCCTCCACAGTCTCCTGTCTGGGAGCTGCACGAGACTCCAAGAGATTCCCTACGGGAGTTCCGGAGGAAGACTGAGCCCCAGAGAAGGGAGCACAGAGCTAAGAGGTCAAGTGGATCCTGGCTGTGTACCGCAACCCACACAGACACCCTCGGTCTCTCCATGTCAGGGATGGTCAGTCTAAGCACAGTCCTCAGACATCGTCAGTTCTTTATTTCTCCCTAGAAAGCAGGGGCCTAAGAGACAGACCTCCAAGATAACAGGCTGAACAATGTCTACAGAGTCTCTAGGAGGAGTAAGTGGGTTGCGCAGTGTGTCTGGCGCCTTCCCGTACCTACCATGAGTCCCTTTGTCGGCAGATGTGGATGAGTGCCAGCAGGATCGCTGTGAACAGACCTGTGTCAACTCCCCAGGCAGCTATACCTGCCACTGTGATGGGCGAGGGGGCCTAAAGCTGTCCCCAGACATGGATACTTGTGAGGTAGGTAGCCGTAGTGCCCACTAGATGGCCCCATGGAGCCCCAGTGTTGTGCTTTGAATAGGACCCTTGGTTATTAATGGCTTATGGGAAGAAACTTTCTAGAGACTTGGTTGACTGAAAACTCCTACTAGCTCCAAGGACCACACAACTAGCCAAACCTCTTTTGTTGTATTGATGAAATCTCTATAACTCCCGTCTCAGCCATGTGGCCCTCTGGTGTAGAGGAAAGGTGTGATATGTTCATACTAGGATATTCAGGGCTCTATATCAAGTAAACTGCAGGGCAGTTGTTCGTTGATGGCATTTTCCAAAAGGCAATAGCAAGGACTCCGGGTGACCAGGTACCATGATAACTTTGCAAGTCAGAGACCAAGGAAGCTGGAAAAGCATTTCTCAACTATGAGCCTGAAGTCTAAATCATTGAGCTCTCTCTGTCAAGCTCCCCTTGCATGAGATAGTATCCTCCTACCCTAGGTTGAAGGGTCAGGGGACCGGCACTTATGTGGTCCCTGCCTCAGGCTCCCTACTGGCCAGTGTGGCAGTGCAGGACCATTGTGTCCCTCAGGCCCCTGGAAACCAGCTCAGCATGCTTTAATTCCATCCTCTCCTGTGGTCAGTGGGAAAGCCTACAGCATAAAACAGGGAAGTTTCTTGAACCATAGTCTTCAAGGTCTTTGTGTTCTGTTTGCTTTGTAATAGTATACTAAAATTATGTTTTATTATTATTCTCTGTTCTTCTGTGAGTTTGACGCATTTAATAATTTAAGCTCCAGTAGCAAATAAGAACAGATGAGGCAAAAAGTGATGAAAAACTCAGAACCCTGGCCCCTTCCTGGAAACACCAACATGAGCTGGGTCATATGGACTCCATGATTTTCAGGAATGGGCTAGCCTTGGGATTCTAGAAGGTCAGAGGTGACCAGGACCTCAAAAGTTACTTGAAAGACATCCACGGGGCATCCCACCCCCCAACACCTTCCTATCTCACGGCAGGACATCTTACCATGTGTGCCCTTCAGCATGGCCAAGAGCGTGAAGTCCTTGTACCTGGGCCGCATGTTCAGCGGGACCCCCGTGATTAGACTACGCTTCAAGAGGCTTCAGCCCACCAGGTGAGAGACCAGGCACACGGGACAGCAGAGCCCAGGTGAGAGCTAATCCAGGAGCCCAGATCCACCCAGACCTCTGAGAGAACCGCTCCCCACATTCTGGAAAGCACCACAGGGGCTACCTGTGGTGTCTACCTGGGCACCGGTACCACCCCACCTGCCTTGTGCCTCAGTTTGTTTCCTGGGTCTGTTTTCCAGGCTGCTGGCTGAATTTGACTTCCGAACTTTTGACCCCGAAGGAGTCCTCTTCTTCGCTGGAGGCCGTTCAGATAGCACCTGGATTGTCCTGGGCCTAAGGGCTGGGCGGCTTGAGTTGCAGCTTCGGTATAATGGTGTCGGGCGCATCACCAGCAGTGGGCCAACCATCAACCACGGCATGTGGCAAACGGTAAGTGGAAGACCCAGGCTATCCCTCCTAGCATTTGGGGCTGGACGCAGCCCAGGGGCAGGACACCTGCTCTACGTAGCCCAAAGCCTCCGCTTTGGCTGAGTGTAGCTTACTCGGAAAGGGCCGCAAGTGAGAGCTGTGCAGCGTTGGCCCAGAACATACTGGAATAACTGCTTGAGGATGGCCAAACATTGTAGGACAGCAGAGGACACAGATAACTAACTCAAAACACCCATGCACCTGAGTGGCCTGGGCCAGACTCTCCCATTTATCTGCTCACAGGGGATTCTTCTGTCCTCAGCAATGACTGCTGTTCCCACTGGAGCTGGGGCAATGCACAGTGCTTCACACACACACACACACACACACAGGAAACACATCCTATACTCCAGGCAGTAAAACAGGCTTGGGAATTAATGTTTGGAAGAAAAACAGACAAGAGTTTTCCTCCTGCAATGAAGACAAAAATGTTCCACTTTGTAGACAAGTAAGCCCCTGCCGTCCTTTCATCACCAAGTGCTGTCTGTTCTTCCTGACACTGAGCGATCAGTGTCTCTGAATCAGCAGAGGGAAGGGCCCACAAGGAAAGAAGAGAGAGGGTTCCCTCTACACAGCCATGGGGGACAACGCTAGAATAGGACCCAGACAAGGCAGCTGTCTGGAGCAGTTACTGTGACGTGGTACCTTCTAGGTGGCAACTCACATACCCTCAACTCATGACTCAGTAACAGAACAGCCCAGGAGGCCAAGGTCTGCCCCTTCCAGTGCTCCCTGACCAGCCATTCATAACACACTCTGCCCTTCTAATAGATGGGGGCAGATACTAAATATGCCTCCCCCATATCATGTCTAGTTCCCACACAGGCTTCAAGGCCTCCCTATGTGCAAAGTTTCTGAGGAATTTGCTTGATTATTCAACATTACTCCATCCTAGACACTAAATTGTTACGGGTTAGAAAATGTAAAATTATGTCTGCTCGTCCAACTACAGTTCTAGCATGGGGATTGCCGTGCTATAGACAGCTCGCAGCCTGAGCAGAGGGTGAGGCCAGAGGAGTTTAAGACTGGATACCTCAGGGTTGAGGATGAGCACAGGAAGCATCAGGACTTGGAACACCTGGTAAGTAGCAGGGAGGCTGTAGAAGTTGAGGCAGGAGGTTACCTAGGCCACAGAGGTGGAGTGGTCACGTATACTGTGGAGGTAGACATACCAATGTGAGATCCAGAGTGAACTGACATTCGGGCCTAGGCTGCGCTGAAGAAATATTGGGGGTTTCTGCTGTAGAAATCTGGAAGCCAGTGAAGGCTGTGGACAGATGCAGGGAGTGATAGCTCTTCTGTAGCAATAATTATCCCATTCCCTTGGGCCATATGGGCACCTAGCCACAGTCACCTGTGCTGGCCAGGTGAACTCCCAGACCAGGGTAAGCAAAATAGTGGGGCCCCGTCCTGGGTGTCGGATTTACTTGACACCTTGGTAGTGAACAAGTTAAGCACTCGCTCCTCATGTAGTAGAGAACCCATCATCAGTAAAACAGTTTGTTCACCCAACACAGTGTCTACCATCTAGACATAGTACACACTGTGGTCACCTTGGGCACAGCCATCAAGTGCATCTTTGGGATAAAAGGTCTTCCAGATTGGAGTCTCTGCTATAAGGGGTTATTTTATGGATCCCAGCGTCAGGACGCTATTGGGTGGAAATTCATCATCTGCATGACACTGGATGAGAGGCAGCCAGGAGCTGCATTCTCTGGTCCTGGTCCTCTGGAGCCAGCAGAAGACCCATATCAGCTAAATCAAATGAGAGCCTATAGCACGTACAGGGCACACAGCCTATGTCTCACCCATGCTGATGTCCTGCCCACAGCAGCCATAATGGCTGGGGTCAGAGCTGAGCTTGTTTAATCAGGGAATTTTAGCTTGGTGACAAGCCTCCACGAAAGCCAGGGTCATAGCGCCCTTCCCAGTGTGGTCTGTGGTGGAGGACATGGGGCCTGGGCTGCAGCTGTTGGCTTGGCGAAGCTTCGCCGGGCTGTTATCTGACACTGTGTTTGTGTCACGGGTGGTGAGAACAGTTCAAACATGAAGCTGGCATTGGGTTCAGGCTGGCTCTGACCCAGCACTCAGGATTCAGGTTCCACTCTGTAGCCTGGAAGTCCCTCACACAGGCCCACAAGCCACTGAGGGCAGCTCCCTGGGCCAGTCTGCAGTATCCAGGGTCTCCGAGGTGAAGAACATCTTACTTAAGAGAGAGAGTGAGTGAGCAGGTCTTACCTCACTTTACCCAAGACGAGTTGGACTGCGGTGAATATGCTGCGCTTGGCTTAGAGCAGGCACCGTAGACAGCCAGGCTGTGGTTTCTTGTGAGGCTTGTGCCCTGTCAGACACAGCTCTCAAATTCTTTCAAACCAGATTAAGCATCACTAGGACCTTTCTGTGACTGCCTTCTAGAAAAAGCCATGTGGTGTTTTGGTTTTAATGCCAAAGGTGTTGGGGAGGCTGGTCCTCTTCACTGGGTAACCTTGCCTCCACTTTCAGATCCCTCACCTGTGAGCTCATGAGGTAATGACTTCCTCCGAGGAAAGAAGGGTATGGGGAGAACCCAGGCTGTGGTCTGGGCAAAGCTTAGCTCCTTCTGGACATGGGTGATGTGGTGTGGCCTTGTGGGGTCAGATTTCCTAGACCAAATAACTTGATCATTGTTCCCCCTGAAGTCAGGTGCCCTTGGCCCAGGAGACACCTGCATGGTGTCATGGGTCGGGTAACATGGCACGCCCGGCACTGAGGTCTGGTACTTGATCCAGGTGATATGCTATGCAGCCTTACAGAAGTGACCATCCACTTGACCCCCCCCCCCCGCATGACCCCCTTCAGATCTCTGTGGAAGAGTTGGAACGAAACCTTGTCATCAAGGTCAACAAAGATGCCGTAATGAAGATCGCGGTCGCCGGGGAGCTCTCCCACCTGGAGAGAGGCCTGTATCACCTGAATCTCACCGTGGGTGGCATTCCCTTCAAGGAGAGTGACCTCGTCCAGCCGGTAAGTCCATTCCTGACGCGGAGGAGGACACAACTCGGGTTTGGCTGTCCCTACAGGGGTTTGCCCTCTAGTTGAGTCTTACAATAGCAAGGAGCCACAGGGTCTCCATGCTGGCAGCCTCGCTGGACAGCAATAACTGATGTACTATGCATCCAATCGCTGGCCAGCTCTGCTCACGATACTCATTTAAGTTTTCATCTGACTTGATAACTAAAAAAAAAAAAAATCTATTTTGCAGTAAAGATAAGACACATCATTTTGACAAAAGGAATAATAAAAACTTTTTGGACGTGTCATTTTGGGTTGCTAGGCATACCTAGATTTCTAGTGGGGGAAGCTCTAATGTTGGGCCCTTTTTTTGGCCAGTTTTCAAAGTCCTGTTTCTTTCTGTCCTATGTTCTTCATCTGTCTCTGAGCCCAGTGGTCAGGACCCTCCTTTGAGGGATGGAAACACCTGCAGAGGGAAACATGCTTGGTAGCTCATAGTGACTCAGCCAACCTAGAGAGTCCCAAGGGGGTAGCATCAAACACACTGTAGCAGGTCTTCTGTGACACATAAGGGCGACCTGATTTGATGATGTAACAGTTTGCACACAGTGAGCGTGTGGTCAAGCTGGGGCTGGCATCCCTCTCCCTGGACTGACCCTTCTAGCTATGCTTTGTCGGCCCAAGTAAGGGGCGAGGCACAATCGCAGTAAAATGCCCCCGACTTGCACAGTCAGTCAGGTGGCAGGTACCTTGGCCCTCCTCCCACAGTGACAGACAGCAGGTAGCTGTCTCACTGTCACGTATGTTCCTGCCCTGCGTGGATATAGGTGTCCTGATAAATTTTGAAAACTGAAGAGCTCTCTTGTGAGAAACTCCCTAAAATTGTGTTTACACTATCGTTTTACACACACATAAGCCGGAGGGCCCTGCCTGCAGATCCTATAGTACTAGGCTGGGAACCGCTCTTGCTCTAGGCTGCCATTATGGCGTCCTAGCTCTGGAAGTCCCAGGAGTCAGTCACCTATCTTTCCAGATTAACCCTCGCCTGGACGGGTGCATGAGGAGCTGGAACTGGCTGAACGGGGAAGACAGTGCCATCCAGGAAACAGTCAAAGCAAATACAAAAATGCAGTGCTTCTCGGTGACAGAGAGGGGCTCCTTCTTCCCGGGGAACGGATTTGCCATCTACAGCCTCAACTACAGTAAGTGGGTGTCGCCCCTGCCCGGGGCTGGCTGTGGTGGGACTTCTAGGCAGCTGTATGCTGAAGTATAAGCATCCATTTAGATGTTTCCTACCTCAGTAAGTGCCTGGCACAAGCTGGTTACCCACAGGCTGGGTCAGGGCTCAGCAGGGCAGGTCAAGCCCAGCTCCCAGGACAGCTATCTGGACTTCACATGGAGTTAGCCATGGAAGAGGAAGTGATGGAGACACGGTCCAGTGGTTAGAAGTGGATGGGCAAGACTAGGGAGACCCTGGAGGATCCGGACAGTCAACCTTGGACATGTCCGAACACATGTGACGGTGCTCAGAAGTGTGCCAGGCCTTCACTGGCCGGGGACTTCATGAGCCTTATAAATCAGAGAGAGTGTAGAGGTGGAAAGAGGATGTAGAAGGAGGACAGGAGGGTGAGACTTTATGACCTGTGGACGGGGCCTCCGGCAGGTGCTCAGGCCCACGGGGAGACACAGCAGGAAGGGCCCGGCAAAGTGCATCCTGCTGTGCTTCTCAAGGATGAGGTAGAGGAGGAGGGATGTGTGAGACCTGCAGCACTTTGATGAATGGGCATGCAAGTGGTGCAACTGTATCCGCCAGTCCTGGGCATGCCCAAGGAGGCACACACAGGTCTGGTACTCAGCTCTCAGGCTCCTTTAAACAAGAGCCCATAATTCCTGAAAATACAATAGCCACTGAGGGTCATTTTGGGCTACCCAACCTCAAGTTCTGAGAGAGCGTAACGATGCCTGGTGAGTCGCCAGGCTGAGAAAAAGCACCAGACAGACAGGGTCTGGGGTCGTGATCCAACACCTGTCAGGTGGGATAGATACGCTTGACCTCTTCCGTCAAGACAAAGTGTTTTTATTCTTACTTTTTGCAATCTCTGTTCATAAACTCAACAAACTATTGAGAATTAGCCCTGTAGACGTTATCTACTACAGGATAGAGGATTTGATTTGATCGTGGGTGGGGACGGGAGACCAGGCCAGCTTCAGAGCCCTCTGGTATACTACAGAGGGCAGTGAGGTAAGCCATGTCTGTGCCAACAACCTTGACTCATGGTGGCTTCCTCTACTCCGTGGAGTTCTCGAGGTATTGGTTTACATATCAAGACTGAGGGTTTCATCCCGCCTCCTAACAATCATGACATGAAGTGTCAAGCCTGCGCCAGCACCCATGTGTATTACATGAGAATTCGTTCACGAGGCTCTGGAAGGCTAAACCAAGGCACCCAGACCACAGACGACAGACATAGGGCCTGCTGGAGCGATGCCTCTCACAGCATCTGTTCCCAGGCACACACGAGTGTGACCTCAAGTCCTCCAGCCCTACTTGCAGGCTGCGGTCTCCTGGAGCTGGCAGAAGGGAGGGTGGCACCCTGGCTGGGGCTGTGGAAGGTGGAGACGTGGGACAAGGCGGCAGATGGCCCTTGGTGCTGGACTTTGTAGCTCCCTGGATAGGTTTTTGTTATCCAGAGGACACTTCGAGGTGAGGAGCGGCCCTCAGGCGTCCCCAGTGCCCACAGGCTGATAGTCTACATTCAGTGCTGCATGTCTCCACTCTGCTCTGCATGCTGAGGGAGTAGAAGCGGCAGCTGGGATTCACCTGCCGCTGCCACAGACATGCTGCTGGCACAGGTTGGGGACAACTGTCGTCCCCCTCTGTGGCCCTGGTCGAGTACCACTCGACAGACATCTTGAGACACTGGCAGGTCTTGGGGTATGGCCTTGTTGTGTGCTCCCCACTTGCCTTCTTACCAGGAGGTCCCCTCCCAGAGCGTGCAGAGTTGTCGTTCCCTGTGGAACTCCGGTCCGGGCTGCTACTCACTCTCGTCTTGCTGTCACTTGGATTGCCTTGTGATGGGCCGCTTTCATTGCAGCCCGAACGTCGCTGGACGTCGGCACGGAAACCACCTGGGAAGTAGATGTGGTGGCTCGGATCCGCCCTGCCACTGACACGGGGGTGCTGCTGGCACTAGTGGGGGACAACAATGTCATCCCCCTCTCTGTGGCCCTGGTGGACTACCACTCGACAAAGAAGCTCAAGAAGCAGGTAGGATTGAACGGGGCCAGCTTCGACGAGGACACGCTGCCCGCAGAGCAGCCCCACCCCCACCCCCTCTGAGACGCACCCATTCGTCCCTGGCACCAAGCAAAGTTCCTGAGGCTCCACCCGCTCGCTGGGATATTGACTTGTTGAACCCTGCCCTGCCCTGGAGACTCCTTCCCAGACCCAGGTCTGAGTGCACACAGCTAGGTGTCCCCTCTGGCTTCGGGGACAAGGTTGCCATGCAGTCACACAGGCACAACTGTACAGTGCAGGCCAAGGTGGCTGGTGGAGCTCTGCTGGGCCATAAGCATGGGGTGTCTCACAGGGAGCAGTGAGCCAGACCCGTCACGAGCACATCGAGGTTCCCATTTGTTTTCAGAGGCACCCACGAACCTAGCTGTAAGCTCCCATAGCGTTTCAGATGGTGAGGGCGGGTAAGGCCCCGGATTCCGCCGCCCCTCGGGCAGAGCTGGTCATTGGCTCTGTGTCCAGAGGCTCCCCCAAGCCAGGCAACCACATCAAGCCGCTGACTCTGTTTGCGTATAGGCCACAAGGCTATTGAAAGAGAAAGGGAAACCTTCCTCTCTCCCACATTCCTAAGAGGGATGTGCAGCAGACACGAGGTTTCTATTTTCATCTGCCCAGGCTGTAGAGCCGTTTGCTGTTATACTAGCCAGCAACAGGGTTAATGTCCATGATCCATGCCACCAAGGGGCCCAGGCTTCAGGCTGCCTGGCATCTCGACCCACCCCTAGCGTGTGTGATCAGCAGACCAAGGCTCTTGCCAACAAAGACTATTCACCCCAGAGAGGGCAGGCAGAGTATATGATCTTTCCCAGTGCTGGTGCCACAGGGCTACAGCTGACAGATGTATCCTGTTACATCCTTTTGAGAAGTCAGCTCAACCTGGGTAGGGGTGACCCAGGCCCTAGTTTTCCAGGGGCTCTAAAAGGTTTTGCATGTATGGGCACCATGTGCCTGTGGAGACCAGGAGAGGGCAGCAGATCCCTCTGACCAGGATCAGAGATGGTCGTGATCCCTGCAGATGCTGGAAGAGAACTCAAGTCCTCTGTAAGAACGGCATGTGCTCTAACCACTGAGCCATCATCTCCTGTCACCTTCTGGCTGCCCCCTGCTTTGCATTTAAAGAAACCGAGCCCAGGGGAGAAGAAAGTACAAGGGTTCCTAGACATCCTCAGAACGAGGGTTATCATGCACCCTAAGAAGGAACTAGTGTACAAAGACCAGAGGCTAGTAAGACACAACAGCTAGCCTTCGGGGCCAGCCTCGACCGGGATAGACGGACCCCTATGTAACTCCTTTGCTTCTGTATCCCTGGCAGTTGGTGGTCCTGGCTGTTGAGGATGTTGCCCTGGCGCTGATGGAAATCAAGGTGTGCGACAGCCAAGAACACACAGTCACTGTCTCCCTGCGGGATGGTGAGGCCACCCTGGAAGTGGATGGCACTAAGGGCCAGAGCGAAGTGAGCACCGCCCAGCTGCAGGAGCGACTGGACACACTTAAGACACATCTGCAAGGCTCTGTGCACACCTACGTCGGAGGCCTTCCAGGTAGGAGCGCTCTGCCTGATGTGCTCACGTGGGGGCCGGGGTGATGACTGTGAGACCACAGGGACTATAATGCAGGTCGCCCTATTTACTGGCTTCTGTACTAGGGTGGAGGGTGGGGTCTTATCAGTTCAGTCCTTCCTCATGTCTCTGAATCGTCCACTGAAGAGTGATATCTGGGAGCCCGGGAGCCCGGGAGCCCAAACACAGAGGGGAGGGTTACCAGGCGATGCAAAATGGCGTACCTGAATACTGGCAGGCGTCTGTAGCTTTGTAGCTGACAGTGTGACTGCCCGCCCTTCGCACACATCTACCAGAGGCTAGCAAGGGCAGCCAACAGCATCCTGCTTGCTTACACGGGCCCACGAGTGGGACTGGAGCAGGATAGCAGGCATGCACAGGACTTTACTTTTAGCAAACAGCAGACTCTCTGCCCTGACAGGTAGGTATTTGGTTTTAACCAATAAGAATCAAGGGCATGGAACAGAACTCACAAGACACCAAGATACTCAATAGAACATCTGCATGCATGCCTAGGGGGGTTGGGGGGGATGATGCCTTATGGATGTAAGGTCTGTATCCCCACGGGAGGATAACAGAAGGGGGACCACACGCCCTGCAGAGAGTGCGGGCAGGGCTGGTCCTCAGCGATATGGAGAGTGAGGGGAGTGCGTGGCGAGCTCCGTTGGCTCAGTGTTTGCTCTCCCACTGCTCAGAGGTATCAGTGATTTCTGCACCCGTCATTGCGTTCTACCGCGGATGCATGACTCTGGAGGTAAATGGGAAGGTCCTGGACCTGGACACGGCCTCATACAAGCACAGCGATATCACCTCCCACTCCTGCCCGCCCGTGGAGCATGTCACACCCTAGGCCAAGCTGCGAGAGGGCTCTGCAACCTAGACACAGAAATGAAGCAGGATTTGGACACACCGGAGCAGGGGGGCTCCCGCCCTCATGGCTCTTTTCTCGAGAGCTTTCTTTTATGCCTTGTAACATATCTGTACATAATGGGACTGGGATCAGGTCACCAGCTGCTCATGGAGAGCCACGTGGCCTGGTGGGAGCTGGCTGGAAGGGGGCCGGACTTGGAGGGGGCTGGCAGTTTGCAGCAGAATGGATGTGAAGAAAATAATTCTCTATTATTTTTATTACCACATGCTTCTTTCTGATTCTAAAATATGGGAAATAAAATATTTACAGAAACCTTTTTAACCCTGTGTTGGCCACTGTCTGTCCTAGAAGCTCTGCTTTGGGAGTAAATGCCCTTTGAGAGCATTGTAGCGTAGGCCCTACAGCTGGATATGCCTTTCCTGGGACCCCCAAGTCCCAGACCAGGCAGCTATGGACTAGCTAGGAGCCTCTCCTCACGTGAATGATGACAAAAGCTAAAGCCGGGGTTCACAGCAAACTGCAGACCCTCCATTTAATCTGCAAATGGAGACCAAGTTGTGCCTGGCTCTGCTGTCAGTCGCACACATAGAACCCTTCTTAAGACTGCCCCTGACAACCAGAATGTGGGGGTGGCACCTACATAGATTCTCCCAGTCTTTCCCTATACCAGCCATTTGCCTCTTGGCTGCTCCTGTCCAGTTTAGTCTGGTTCAAGGCTATGAGCAGAGCCGAGAAAGCTAAACCCTCCCCAGGCTACAGGACACACAAGAATACAGCCTCTTGCTCAGTGTCTCCGTGCTGCAGATTGGGACTGGTTAACCCCAGCACCCTGTAAGCTCTGGTGATGACAGAGCAGGAACAACATTATTGAGCACAGCTCCCGGAAGTACAGTCCTACCCAGGATCCTGAGCCTGCTCGCTTGTCCTCAGGCAGCCTCAGAAGCCTTCCGCCCTCTAGAGGTCAGCTCTGTCTTCAGCTGGTGAGGCTGCCTCCCCCTAGACCTTCAATGGTTTTCTCTTGCGTTGGAGGCACCTCTGGAATGTCCTCATGGAATGTTCTCACGGATATCCTCCAACCACCCCCAGTTCTCTCCAGGTCATGGGGGGCAAGAAGAGTAGGAGACACGCTGGTTTGGAACTAGACCACACAGACATGCAGGGAGCGGGGCACATATTTGGCATTCCTTATCTGCCTTGGGGAGGCACCACTGTGGGAAGATCACAGACACCTCTCTTCTCTGATGGTACTTCCTCAGCCTCGGCTGGCACCAAGCCTCATACCAAACAAAGCCATAATACATCTGCCAACTGCCTGCCACCGGCATCTCTCTTCCCTAAGTCCGGATGGCCAAACTACGGAGCCCAGGAACCTTTGAAGAGGGGTAATGCAGACTTTGAAAGAAGAGAGTAGACGAATTATGTGGTCTTTGTGGTCTGAATTGGTTACAAAGTTGTCTTTGTCTAAGAAGGGCTGTCATCTCCTTTGAGCTGTAGTCATTGTATCCGTGAGGTTGCTTTCTTGGGCCTGGGGCCGGGCCTGGGGCTCTCAGGTGCTCGCAGGACCTTTGTCAGCAACTGTAGTGTCAACTTGACTATGACTGGAATGAACTCTGACCAGGATCTTGGCTTGAAGACCTTGAGGCATAGTGGCTATGAATTCCAGAAGATTAGGACAGGGAGATCTCTGAGTTCAAGGTCATCTGGGATTAAAGGCATGGTGGCACACACCTTTAATCTGGGCCACACCCTCTGCTGGAGACCTACATAAGGGTATTGGAAGAAGGAAGATTCTCTTCTTCACCTGCTTGCCTTGTGAGACTGAGCAACTGCTAGATCCTCGGACTTCCATCCACACCTGCTGTTGACCATTGTTGGGAGTTGGACTACAGACTGTAAGTCATCAACAAATTCCCTTACTATATAGGACTACCCATATGTTCTGTGACTCTAGAGAACCCTAATACCCCACCCCACCCCCGTCCCCACCCCAGCTCCATTACATCCCTCTTGCAGACACTCTGATAAATATGTCTCCAGAGTTTTCCAAATGTACCCAGGGCAAAGTCACCTTTTAGTAACCACTGCTGCAGGGCAGACCATTTTACTGTGTTTTCCAAAACACACAAAACCTACAGATCATACATTGAAACGGAAGGCTAAATGATCTCACCGGAGGATACTGGAGACACCCAGGATCACCGGGTCCCTGTCCAGAATAGACAATGACTTCTCACAGGTAGAGGGACCAACCAAGAGAGAATCAGCCCAGTAGAACAGCCTCTGCCGATCAGAAGGGACATGCACACAGAGACATGCCCTCAGACCAATGCCATCCATTGCCACACTACTGCTACTGGGTCTTAGAGCTGTAATGGCTCAGTGGCCCATAGGGAAGATAGTACAAGTGGAACCCCAACTCAGGCAGGCTGATGTGGTTAAGGTAAAGGAGCTCAGCTCAGTGTCTCTCACCAGTGGTGCACGGCCCACCCCACACTTGAGCCCCCCACTCTCATGACAGCAATCAGCGGGTACCATAGCACAGACCCAGAAACAATCCCATCCCCTATCAACCCAAAAGCAGCTACAACTGATAGATTCAGTGACAAAAGGAATGGTCATGATCAAATCTCATCTCTCAGAGAGAAGCCAAGTACAGGGCAGACCCTCAGGCAGCATTCGAAGAGGCAAAGTCATGGAGGGAGGGGCCACCAAACATTCAGGCTCCAGCTGGCTTCCCAGCCTCGTCCATACAAAGGCAAGGACACTGTCAGCGGATTTGGCCTCACTGTAGATTTGTGGGGGTTGTAGGGGCTTCTCTGGAGACTGGGGTGCAAGGCCTTACATTCTCTGTGGCTGGGATGAGGAAGGCAGACATTTTTGTGGCAAGGAGCAAGATGGTTGACCTTGGGAGTTCAAAGTTTCTTAATAGTTCTTGGCTCCAGTAGGCATGGGCTCTATACCCAGACATGCAGTTTTGTTGGTCTGCAAAAGCCCTAGGGCCAGCTTTATGAAGTTCAGAGGTAGAGCCCCTTGAGCCCAGAACACAAGACTGCTGAATGCAAAAATGGGGTGCCATCAAAAAATATGTAGAGAGGGGGTGTGAGACCCTGCACCAGGGAGGCACTGATGCCTTACAGACCCTTGCTACCAGCAGCCTACAGAACTTGGTTCTTCACTATACATTCATTACACAGATGAGGCAACCTTTGTCCCAGTCCTGGGGGGAAAAAGTAGCCTACTGTGTGCGTCTTCATCAAGGATCTCTCTGTACCTCTGGCCACCCTCACCTTCCTGAACCTCACCCCCACAAGGAACAGGAATCGTGCCATTGCTATGTAGGATGTGTTCTTCCTCAGCCAACACTCTAGCATGTCCCATGTGAGAGCTACTTAACTGTGCACTCTGGATAGATGCCAAGGCAGCGGACAGAGCCAACTGACCCCTGACCCCGTCGAAGAGCAGTGCCCAAGGCGCCCTCCAAAGTCCAGAAAAGGTTTTGGCCTATTGCCCCAAGTGCAACTCCAAAGAGACTTTCACAACAGCCTCTGAAACTGTGGTCCTGGGAGATATTAAATATCTTAGTACATACAGGGGTGTCAATATAAGTTGGCAGAATATTATTGATATTGATATTGATATTGATCCAGGGTTCTAGGGAGGCTGAGGCGAGCTCCTGGAGGATGTAGGGAAGCAAGACTGTGCTGGATCTAAAGTCAGTCAGCATCAAACAGAAACCAAGACCTCAGACTCCAAGGCCAAACTCAATGATAAGGACCGTGCGTAGTTAGCAGTCCTCAGACCAGTGGGAGGCTCTTGGATTTGTAGCACAGCTTCTGCACAGACAGACCTATCTCCTCCCTTCCTAGACCTGTGGTGTGGGCCTTTGTGGGAAACTGTTTAGAAAACCTTTGTTAGCCTGCTTTGGTAGAATCTTCTGTTGGGGCATCTTCGGTGTTAGCTGGTCTTGCTCCACTATGTTCATAGCAGCCATATTTATAATAGCCAGAAGCTGGAAACAACCCAGCTGTCCCTCAACAGACGAATGGATACAGAAAATGTGGTACATTTACACAATGGAATTCTACTCAGCTATTAAAAACAATGACTTCATGAAATTTGCAAGCAAATGGATGGAATTTGAGAATATCCTGAGTGAGGTGACTCAGAGACAAAGGAACAAACACGGTATGTACTCACTGATAAGTGGATATTAACCCAAAAGTTCAGAATACCCAAGATTCAATTCACAGACCATATGAAGCCTAAGAAGAAGGAAGACCGAAATGTGGACGCTTCGGTGATTCTTAGAAGGGTGAACAAATTACTCACAGGAGGAAATATGGAGACAAAGTGTGGAGCAGAGACTGAAGGAAAGGCCATCCAGAGACTGCCCCACCTGGGGATCCATCCCATATACAGTCACCAAACCCAGACAATATGGTGGATGCCTGGAAGTGCGTGCTAATGGAAGCTTGATATGGGAAGTGCTTGCTGACCGGAGCCTGATATGTCTGTCTCCTGAGAGGCTCTGCCAGAGCCTGACAAACACAGAGACGGAAGCTCACAGCCAACCATTAGACTGAGCGAGGGGTCCCTGATAGAGAGTTGGAGTAGAGACTGAAGGAGCTGAGGGGGTTGCAGCCCCATGGGGGGAGCAACAGTGTCAACAGGCCAGACCCATGGATTTCCCCAGGACTGGACCACCATCCAAAGAGCACACATGGAGCGACACATGGCGCTGACCACATATGCAGCAGAGGATGGCTTTGTTGGACATCAGTGGGAAGAGAGGCCCTTGGGCCTGAGGGTGTTCAATGCCTCAGTGTAGGGGAATGCTAGGATGGGAGGATGGGAGTGGGTGGGTGGGAGGGAGCACCCTCATAGAGGCAGGGGGATGGGGATGGGATAGGGGTTTCAGAAGGGGAGAAATGAAAATATCCAATCCAAAAAAAAAAAAATCTGTTTGACAGAGTGACCTTGGCCAGCAGAGGGCACAGGAGGCACATCTTCGCTGGTCCTCCACCCCACAAGCTAGTTCTGGACCTTAGAGAAGGAAAGGCAGGCCTCACAACTGCTAATTAAAGACTTAACCAGTGGCCACAAATCAACTGCACACCACAGGGAAAAGCAAGTGTGAGATCTAGAGTCTACCGAAAGGTGTAGCTTGTATAGAGGCAGAACTCAAAAGCTTGTTTCCTTCACATCAGAAAAGTAGAGCTCAGGGATCCGGGCAGTGCCGTCTCAAGAGACCTGCTCACAGAAGTCTGTCAACCTGTAAGGCATTTCCTGAAGGAACAATCCTCCCTGAAAGAAATGCCTGGCTAGCTTCTCTTTGCAGGGTGACGGTGACTGATAACCAGCCACGACCATGGTAAGGGTAAGATGGAGCTGTGAGTGATGGCCGGTGCAGAGAAGCCCTTGCAGATGAGGAGGTTGGGGTCTTCATGTAGGGAGAGGCAGTGGCCAGCAGAGGTGGTGTGGGGCCAGTCAGCTAGCTAGCTCTGCTCCAGCCTCTGGTCCTGGCCTGTGCTGGAGCGGGTGTGCCCCAGGGAAGGGCACAGCTGTGCGATGCTTTCTGAATTCTCTACGAGACTGGCTGCAGCAGCGGGCTTTCTTATGTGGCTTTATTATTTTTGTTATATTTCTGGAAAACCCCAAACCACGTTACTTTTCAGTCTACTACCTCCTCCGAGTCAGGGTGCGTAGGGGGGAGGCTTCTCCCCTGGGAGGAAGTAGGCTGGTGTGCAGGGTGAAGGAGCATGGGAATGCCCACGGCTGGAGAGGCACTGGGAGGGAGACTCTGTGTCCTCAGGCAGAGAGAGGTCAGCAGAGGCCGAGGCCGGCGGGGCACTGGCGGGCTGCAATTAAACAGAGAGGCGTCCTCGATCAGCAGGCGGAGGAACTCAGCGACACTCTCCAGAATATATACCAGCACCACTTTGACCCAGCACCCTACCAGACCAGGAGCCACCGGCTCATCGGGTCTCTCAGGAAGCCTCTCAAGTCTAGAACAGCCAAGAGAGGTCAAGCGTCAGCCTGGACGGCATCTGATTGACACAAACCTGGCTTCTAAAGCTCTTGGGGACACAGGAAGGTCTCCAAACTCCTGGCTTGGTTGGCCCGCTTAACCTAGTCAGCTTTCATTAGCACTGACTAGAAGATCCAGGGACAACCTACAACCAGGGCCTTGGCACTCACCAAAGACAGCTAGACCATTAACATTCCCAACACAGCACAGTGGTTATTATGGGAGAGGCCAAATACAGTCAGCCATAGTCTAGAAGTTTACGGAAGGTATTTTTCAGATGTAATTAACATTTAATCAGTGACTTTGAGCATCTGGTACCCTCCATACTTTTGGGGGCACCAGGTCCGATTAGTTGTAGACCTTAAGAAAAAAGGTAGAGACCCTCAAGGAGAAAGAAACTCTTGCCCAAGTGTGACCGTGGGTTACAGACGCAACAGCACTTCCTTAATCCTGAGGACAGTGGATCATTGGCTCAATGGTTAAGAGTACTGACTGCTCTTCCAGAGGTCCTGAGTTCAATTCCCAGCAACCACATGGTGGCTCCCAACCATCTATAATGAGATCTGAGGCCCTCTTCTGGCATGCAGGTGTACATGCAGGCAGAATGCTGTACACACGATAGATAAATCTTTAAAAACAATGAAAAACAAATCTCTCTCTACATTTGCTGGAGTTGTACACCCCAGTAAACACCCAAGATCAAAGATAAGTTAATATGAGAAGAAAAATTTGGGGAACAGCACTGGTCGGAAGTAAATCTTTTCTAGTTTTTTCTTTTTCCTTCTTAAGTGCCAGTAGTTTAAAACTTAAAATCAGTATGTAAATAAAGTGAATTTTGAAGTGAGATTTTTAAAGTGATTCCTGTGTGCTGTATGATGCTACCCCTGGTTTCATCTGAGCAACCAGCCAGCCATGTTTTCCTGACCTTGGAGTCAGGATCTGGCAGAATGTCTATCCCAAAGTCACTTCCCCCAAGGAAGGAAGGCTGGAAGCTGAGACTGTTCCCCTGACTGGAGACAAATGTCACAAAAAGTTCTACTGTTGGTTCTCAAGTATTCTCATTTCTCCCTGAGTCTGTGTGGAAAAGCAAATGTACCCTTATGAGTACAGGGGCAGTGCATGTCTAGAGATTGACCTCTACTAGGATGGGCTTCTCGCACTGTCCACTCTCTTTTCTGAAAATAGGCAGATGCATAGCCATGGAACAAGCCCTTAGAAACCACAGGGCAAGTCGCCAGGAACCACAATAATAACCACCAGGAACCACAGGATAAACCACCAGGAACCTCAGGATAAACCACCAGGAGCCACAGGATAAACCACCAGGAACCACAGGATAAACCACCAGGAACCTCAGGATAAACCACCAGGAACCTCGGGATAAACCACCAGGAACCACAGGATAAACCACCAGGAACCTCAGGATAAACCACCAGGAACCACAGGATAAACCACCAGGAGCCGCAGGATAAACCACCAGGAACCACAGGATAAACCACCAGGAGCCACAGAGCCAATCACTGGGAACCACAGGATAAACCACCAGGAGCCACAGAGCCAACCACAGGGAAGGTTGGATGAAATCACCTCAGTAAATAGGTCTCCATGAAGGCAGGTCCAGCCCACACAGAGGAGGACAGGACTGCTGCCCCAGAACTGCCATTCAAGCTAACCTCTGCTGTCATGCTGGGCAAGCTGCTGGGTTAGGCACAGGCCCCTTCAAAGTTTTGGGGGGGGGTTGTTTACTATCTTTGTGAACACCCCCAATAGCCATCTCACCCCCTTCTATTACGCAGGGATGTTTGCTGGCTGCTAATGGCTTCAACAGGACACTTAATCCATCTCCTTCTGTCTCTGTTGGCCTATAGATACAGCATTCATTCCATTGTTCCGAGTGAACACACGGCTCATCCGATATGCCTGTTTCCACAGAAATCTGACTGCTAAACATATGTGCATTTATACTCACACATGCTGCTGTGAAAAGCTGCTCGGCCCAGAGGGCGGGATCTCAGTCCAGAGGGAGGGGTATCAGTCCAGAGGACGGGGTCTCAGCCCTCCTCTGGGAGGAAGAGAAGCCTCCATTCTGCAAACACAAAGGTCCTAGGAGGTAGGAGAATAGCAAGCGTCCATGGAACTTGGCAGGTCATCTTCTAGGTTCCCAAAAGTGTGTCTATGGTGAAGGACTGTCTCTCTTATGTGCCACCACAGGGGGTATTTGTCCTTTTCCATGTGGAACAGGGAAGACCACCTCATGGGGAATCTCACATCCCATGAGAACAGGCAGGCAGCTCTCCACAGCAGTTCACTCTTCCTTGGGCCAGGCCCTCAAGACCGAGAGGCAGGAGGAAATGGAACCACACCTTCCTTGTTCATTGCCATCCCCTGCGGGGCATCAGGTGTCTGCACAGGCTGTGCTCTGTAATTGTGTTCTTGGCATCTATGGGATTTGGTGTCCAAAGGCCTCCAGAACAGCTAAGGGAACCCTACCGAGAGACAGTACTAACAGTCTCGCATGTGGATTTGACAAAAGACCAGGAGAGCAGAGCAGGGTTTCAGGACGAGCTGCAGCTTGAGGTGATAGCATCCTTCCTGGGATGGATGATCTCCAGGGAGATCCTTCTAGAAGCCAACGCAGAAGTTCTATCGAAAGGCAGAGGTCTTGGAGCTGCAGTTGCTTCTGCTGGTGCCACCTGCTTAACTGCCCTTGGAGTCATCAACAGAACCATCTCAATTCCTGACCCTAGACATAGCTGCTTCCAATGTTCCAGAGAGGAGAGATTCAGTCCCTAAAGAGCCCTATGTCCCCCCGATTAGGGGTCCCTGTGGCTCTAGTGGATGAAGGTCTAGTTCCCTTTTGGGAAGCCCCAGTAGCACAGCCTGGGGATGTCACACTGGCAACCAGACATTGCAATGAACCACCAAAGCATTCCTTCTCCAGAGCCCAAAGGACCCAAGCAGACCAGGAATTACCGCATCATCTCTAGGCAATCAGGGGAAGCTGAGGTGCAGAGAAAAGGGACCTGCCCTTGCAGGGGTGACTTCACTCTCTGAGTCCAGGGCACCAGTGATCCCTGGAAAACAGCATGAAGCTGCTTTTTAGGGTACCAGATACTGGGGGTTCCCATACCTTCTTCCAGCTCTGTGTGCTGTCAGCACCCACTTCACAAATGTGGACCCCTGATGGTCGCAAGACTCCCAAGTGCTGCTCACACCTGCTCAGTGTCAGGTCAGTCCTAGGGCTCTAGCAGCTCTTTCCATCCAAGATGGTCAGAGCCAGACACTCATGTCCTCCCCAAACTGTCATTTTGCTCGGCAAGAAGGGCCTCATACTTCATGTTAGTGCGGCTCACTAGGCAGAGGTCTCCTGGGGACTTGTGACTTCAAAACAAATGATTTCCCCCTATTCCCCAGGTCCACAGGTCAGAGAAACTCAATTCAACAGAGGGCAATGACAGAGCTTTACTAAGCACAGCTCTGGGAGTCTAATAACTGCTTCTGTTAGTGCCGTAAGGCAAGCCACCTACCAGCCAGGCTGCAGACCAGGCAGGCTGCATGAGCAGGCACTGTCCCACTAAGAAAAGTTTGTCTAGATGTGGGATCTCAATCTCCCCACAGGAGACACTGGGCAACATTTACAGATGACGCGTTTGTCATGACTAGGGGTCTCTACATGACATAGCACAGTGCTAAGATGAAAGCCAGGAGGATCACAGTCCCACAAGTCCAAGTCAGTACAGTATCACTGGACAACTGGGGCCATCTTACCCATGGACAGATGAGCTTCATAGGACATGAACAAGCCAAAACCAAGAGTGGTAATAGGGGAGCCAAAGCCCTGTTCAAACAGGATCTCACTTCAGACCACCTCCCAAGAGGTTCTCAGGGTCTACAGCACTGGGCACATGAACCTTACAAGGGTTGACACCTTTGTAGATAAATTTCAGGAGATGTTGGCAAGCACCTGGCTCCATGTAGAACACTCACTGGCATACAAATATTCAGAACCCAGGCAGCTGTTGGCATCCTAAGTCCCCCTTGCCAATATGAGGCCAGTTCATAGCTAAAATAAACAGCTACTGAAATAACTCTCTCAAGGGCCATGAACAGCAATAAGCCTCAAAAATGACATGACCCAGCCAGTAATGATCTCCTTCCCCATCATCTATATCAAAATACATCTGTCTCTACCTGCAGCCCTACCCTGCCTACTCAGAAGCCCACAGAAATAACCACCGATGTCACAGCATGCCTACCTGTAGTGGCAGAGGGTAGGAGGAACAGGTTGGCACAGTCATAGACGGAGGACAGAGGCCAGTGTAGGCTAGGATCTGCTGTGCAGGGTTGTAGAGGATCTGAGGTGGTGGCGATGGACCATAGGCCAACTGAGACAGAGGGACCTGTGAAGAGAGGCAGGGATATGAACACCCAACCCTCACAACCACTCAAGATAGTATTCAGACCTGCAGCCTGGCCTTCTGGGGAGCCCTAACCCAAGCCACGAAGAGTAGGCTAATCTTCACGACTTCACAGAAAGGTCCAGCATTCTCTACATATGGTTTCAAGATTGGAGTCACCACCTAGAGCAGCTGAAGAGGTCAGTTCAGGAACTTTGGAAAATTCTACCAGACCCTCCCCTCCTAGAAGAGAAAGGTCATAAAAAACAGGCACCCCTCTCCTCTGGAAGAGAGAGACTAATTACATTCCTCAGACCACAAGGAGGGGGGACCGATCATCAACCACCTGCGTGTGGGTAGGAGAGGCCCAGAGCTCTTAGACACATTCTGCAACCATTGGCCACCTAAAGACAAGGGGAGTCCTTGCTACCTCATTCCCTAAAGACCAATCAGTTTAAAAGTCACACTGTTCTGCCAATCATTTTGTGCCTAATGGCTGCTGCTTTGAGAACTGTATAAAAGCTCGGCCGAATGGGTTGTTCTCTCTCCCCTTCGTGTGAAGGGCGACCCCAGCGTGCTGGAACAATAAAATTCCTTTTGCTTTTGCATCAATTCCTGGCTCCACATTGTTCACTCGGGGAGGTGGGTCTCCGGTAAGTTAAGGCTCTCCAGAGTCTTACATCCAAGCCACGAAGATTAGCCTCTTCATGACTTCACAGAAAGGCCCAGCATCCTCTACACATGGCCTCCAGATTGGAGTCACCACCTGGACCTGCCACCTCAAGAGGCAGCCTGGTAGAGCCCAAGGACTAGACTGTGGGAATTGGGGACCTTCCAGGACACCCCCTAAAGTTCCCTAACAACAAGAAACCTGAGAAGGAAGAGTTGAGCAGTGATTCTGGGGTGCTGCTGAAGAATGCACCCAATGGCCAACACCCCTGGGACCCCAGGACGGATGAACAAAACAAGAATCGCCCAGGCAGTGTTTTACTGCCCTGTGGACTTGGAAGAAACCTTAAAGGGTTTTCCACAGACCATGAGAGGACAGAAGGGAGGTTCTACCCAGTGATGTAAGGACAGCGGGCTAGGGCTCAGGGGTGGATCCAGTAGGGCTGGCTCAGAGAGAAGTAGGTAGGGGTGAATTTCAGCTTTCTCATTCAGCTTATTAAAACAGGATCCAATTCCCTACCCAGAACCACCACACCCAGACAGCCATAAACCCCACAGTGACAGAGTGAAGTTTTATTCTTAGATGGCAACAAGTTCTTCCTGCCTAAGAGGGCGGGAGAAGACTCACCCAGTGGGTTGTCAGGTGCCGTATCCAGAACCAGTGATTGGTAGTCCTAGTTGCCACCTGACATGCAGATCACTTGGGAGTTTGGGTCCTCCTTTATTGAGGGAGCCACTGTGCTCTCCTAAAGGGGAAGGCCCTGAACTCTGGGCTAGGACTGACTGGCTGGAAACACAGCAAGACACCACTCACCATGTCCTTGAAGGCCCCTAGGACTGCAGCTGTGATAATGCCCAGGCACAGGCCCAGTACATTCAGCACTGTGGATGCCCAGAGCAGCCGGTACAGGTGGACCACATCCTGGCAGCTACGCACACCCACAAATTCATAGTAGGCAGGCGAGGGTTCTGTGCTGTAGGAAGGAGAATATGGTTACTGCCCTCATTGCTAGATCACGGCCAGGAGGCCTCTGGCTCCTCTACACAGGCGAAAACATCTCAAACAAGTTAAGAGACCTCTGCTTCTCTGGGGATTCATCGATCTTTGGTGGGGCTGGCCGGGGAGGCTCCACCGGGCCTCACAGTGAGGTGTCAGATGGACATAAGATGTTCCAAATTACTAGCTCTGGGCCCCTAATGGCCAACCGGGACAGCGGCTGAGCTACCCTCAACACCAGAATAATAAGCAAATATTTTTGTGTTTTCATTCTCCATGTGTATCACAACTAAAAAACTGTAGGCGGGTCTCAGCCCTGAGAGGGAGTAGAGCAGCGTAGAGCTGAATGTGTTGGTTGCCACCTGGCGGTCAGCTGCCTCAAGGTGTGTGGTCCTTCCACACACTGTGTGCACTTGGGTGGAACCCCAACCACTCTGAGGACCCACCATTGCAATGCCAAGACGAGATCCAGAGGGAAGAAGCGGGAAATGCAAGTGGATACAGGAAGGAAGAAATGGGGGCCTCTCTTGCTCGTGGACAGATGTCCTGTGCGGGGTCTTTCTTGTGCTCATGCACGTGCGTGTGTGCGTTTACATGCTGGGCATGTTCACATGCCTGCACACAGACTCCTGATGCAGCCTTACCTCCCACAGGCGTACAGATCACAGCAGTAGCACGTGTTGCTCCTCACCTTCAGCTGACACCTTCCACTCAAAGAGTAGCAGGTGACCTGGGGCGGAAGGACAGGCAGGTTCAGACCTTATCCTACAAAGTCGGCAGCCTATGTCCAGGACCTTCTCCTGCCCAGGAGCGGGGCTGTGTTGCCAGGTCCCACACCGATCCGTGGTCGGGTGGGGCTGGGAGGATGAGGCAGGGATAGACAAGGCAGGGCAGGACAAAATGGGACTGGACAGTTCAGGACTGAGTAGAGCAGAGCAGAGAAGAACTGGACAAGGCAAGGCTGTCAGAATCTCACCCCTTCCCCCACAGTATACAGCTTTTTTTCTGGAATGCCCAGCACATACATTTTCAACCTTCTGCAGGTCCGAAGACCCCAGAACATATCGATAAGAGAGATCTGTGACCCATTGGCCTTCGTCATTCCTGCCTTGCCCTGGCACGGGCACTTGGTGTGAGCAGCCTTGTTTAGCCGAGCCAACAAATCTCCACAGCATGAGTGTGGAGCATCCCCCACTGAGCCACACTGCCAGTGCCCACCTGGGCTGGTCTCACGGGTCAGCTGCTATGTGGACTTGCTCTTCTCTTCCTGGCATCTCGCTCAAATAAAGAATGAGGTCATACTACAGCTGCCCCAGGCCAAAGAGCCGGAGAATCCCTTGAACACTGCACATGTGTTACCACAGTGTTGCGTGGCAGTGATTAAGTTAGTGAAAATGCTAATGGGAATGCTAACTGGCCATGCAGGGCTGGGGAGGTGAATCCTAACACTGTGCTAACGCCAAGTTGAAGAGGAAAAGTGTGCAGCTAGGATTCCTAAGAGAGCCCCATGCATTGAACTCTCGAGGCTAGCTCCTAGCTCTCAATGCCTTGATAGCCATACAGCAGCAGATCTGTGTGAATCAATACGGCCATCTTAACCAGACCCAGAAGGGGGGTGTGGAAGGCATGCTTGCCAAAGGGTCTCACCTCTGTCTGATAGACATCATACAAGTACCCAGCCCCACTGGAGTAAAACTGGCATCTTCCCGCGCTGAGAGGCCTCAGTTCCTAAAGAAATAAACGTAGAATGCTCAGACTGGTCATCCCCAACCAGGAATGGCCATTTCAGACTTGCCTTCCGTGGACTGGAGCAGAACTGAGGTTGCATGAGTTATTGCTTGCCATAGCAATTGTGTGTGGAGCTCACAGGAGAAAGGATTACAGACACCCTCATCTTTGTACTGGGTAGACATGGGCTCAAGGACAAGGGGCACACTGCTGAATGGGCCAAGGGTTATTCTACGCCTCACCAAGGGGCACCAGGCTTCTGTCTGTCTAAAAGCAAAACAAATTTCTTTTTCTAGGAAGAGAAAAGGAAGATTTGGGACTGATTCGCACATCCATCCAAAGTACCCATCTATTATTCATTCAGCCATCCAATCACCTATGCCCAGTCATTTAGTCATCCATGCATCCAACTATTGAATCACCCATGCATCCAGTCATTTAATCATCCATGCATCCATTCAATTGCCCATGCCTCCAGTCATTCAATCACCCATGCACCCAATCATTCAGTCACCTATGCATCCAGTCATTTAATCATTCGTGCATCCAACTATTGAATCACCCATGCATCCAGTCACCCAATAATCTATGTATCTGGCCATTCAATCATCTATACATCCAGTCATTCAGTCACCTATGCATTCAGTCATTTAACCATCCATGCATCCAGCCATTCAATCACCTATGCATCTAGCCATTCAATCATCCATGCATCCTTCCATCTGTCATGCCACACCACTTGACATAAGCTCATCAATATCTTATCTCACCATGTTCCCACCCGTTTCCAACAGTCATGAAACCGGCATAGTGTTGAACCATGAGGAAGCCAAGGTAAGCTAGAACTGTAGGTGAGTGAAGGGGGCAGACTGATGAGTAGGCAGTTGCTAAGGTAGACAGCTAGGGCCTGGGACTTGTATAGTGCCATAAAGCCACAGAATCTGAAAATACTCCTTTGGGCTCATTACTAAGTATCAATGACATTTTTCAAAGCACATTTCTGACCTAAGAGAAGTCTAGAAATCAGCAGTAATGCTGGCAGCAGACAAAAACAGGCATGAGAACCAGACAACAGGTATGGCGGGACATGGCACCTATGTGCCAGGCTAGGCATGGATGGGTTCAGTGGGAGGCATTGACCCCAGGTAGTACATGATGGGAACAGTGGGATAGTGGTGCAGGGAAGACAATGGAAACAGGAGGCTACAGTTGGGGCGTGAGAGCTACTCCCAAGCTCTGAGGATGTTTCAGGGATGTCAGACTTACTTGGCATCCATCACAAAATGGCAAGACACAGATCCTTCCCCAGTAGACTTTTCAGGGAGAAATGATGGAGCAAAATGGGAATGGAGTCTTCACATCATCTTCCCACGTGGTGACAGCTTGATGTGTATCTGCATGATACCAGTGGCCTCAGAGGGTGACCTCAATGACTCACCAACACTCTCGCCACCCACCCACAGAACTGTGACTGACCGTAGGACACCAGGGGTCTAGGCCTTCAGGTAACTAGATGATACTGTGGGTTGGGGCCCAGCTGGTACTACTCATGTGGACTCTCTGCCGAACTCTCAACTACACTAGCCAGTCTTCAGAGGTCCAAGACTGACCTATCAGGCCACATAAGAAGGTGCACGGGGATGGGTATAATAGGTGGGCACAGATAGCTGGGCAAGCTCTGATGGATACATGCAGGCAGAAACAGGTGGGCACACAGACAGATCTGCCTCCTAGGCTCTCTTCATCAATGATGCCAGAAAGGTAAGGTCCTTTCACGCCTGTGGGCACAGACAGGAGACTGTGTGCCTGGAGACAGAAGTCTTTGAAAAGTGATTTCTCTCAACCAAGTGCTGAAGAGCTGCAAGGGGAAACCATAGTCTACCCAGGGACAGAATCTCAAGGCAAGGTTGGCACATTCTTTGGAGAGGGCTGTATATATGCATCTATATGCAGATGAACAGATGCCTAAACACCCAACTGCAGGTATTGGAGGAATTACACACGCTTGTACACTCATACACGTGTTCATACATGCAAATACACATGCATACAATTTCCACCAGGTTAAAATGGTGCATATAAACTCACACCACTATGTCATAATAGTGTTTCTACCTCATGTCACACCATATACACTATATGAACTCATCACACCATAGCATGCTACACTCGTTTCCTGTGTCATGGAATAATTGTATCACACCACATCATGGCAAAGTACATATCATTCAGATCACATTATACATACGTCCCACTGCATGTCGCTACATGTTGTATCACATCACATTCTCCAACATCACTGTGCATGTATTATCTTCCAGCCACCGTATCACAGTGCACACATGTCCTACTGTGCCTTTTATATCATGCCACATCATTCATGTCACAGCACACATCGCAGCCTAGTCTGTCATGTGACACACTAGATGCACTTGTTTCTGAATTGCTTTGGTTTCCTTTCCCAGGCCAGAACCCTGGCTGCTTCATCATTCACCTGTGGTACCTGGGAGCCTGCCTGACCCTGCAGCAGTTAAACAGGTGAATATGCATGACTGCTCACTGTGGGGGCAAAGTTCAGATTGGCTACCGGTCAAATGCAGACACAAGCAGTCGTCGTCTTCATCTTCTTCTTCTTCTTCGTCGTCGTCGTCGTCGTCGTCTTCTTCTTCTTCTTCTTCTTCTTCTTCTTCTTCTTCTTCTTCTTCTTCTTCTTCTTCTTCTTCTTCTTCCTCTTCTTCCTCTTCTTCTTCTTCTTCTTCTTCTTCTTCTTCTTCTTCTTCTTCTTCTTCTTCTTCTTCTTCTTCTTCTTCTTCTTCTTCTTCTCTTTCTCCTTCCTTCTCCTCCTCCTCTTCCTCCTCTTGTTCCTCCTCCTCCTCCTTTTCTCCTCCTCCCCCTCCTCCTCCCCTTTTCTTCTCTTCTTCCTTCTCTTCTTCCTCCTCCCCCTCCTCTTTTTCCTCTTCTTCCTTCTCTTCCTCTTCTTCCTCCTCTTCTTTGTTCATAGTTATGTCACTAGTAGAATTCTCTACATTGTCTTAAAGTCCTTTTATAGATAAAGAGGTTTCCTTTTTACGTATATAGCCCCACAGTAAGCAACAATCTTTGAAGAGACACCATGAAGCTGTGAACATGCAGAAGACCAGTCTGGGATTCCATGGAGGCATGTTAAGTGTGGTGAGAGGTTGAGGACACGCCCTGCACACAAAGTCCTGGAGCTGAGGAGTGGGGACAAGTGCGCCCTAGTGCCGGGGTGGGGGTAGGGACAAGGGTGCCCTAGTGCTGGGGTGGGGGCAGGGACAAGGGTGCCCTAGTGCTGGAGTGGGAGTGGGTACTGAAATGGTGAAGGATGCTTGCATCTGCTGTGTGATGTGTATGTTTCTATCCACTGTGGATTTGTGTCTGTGTATGGTGTGTGTTGTTTGTGCCTGCTAGGTGTGGTATGTTTGTACTTACTATGTATGGCTGTGTCTGTTTCTATCTGCTGTTTATGATATGTGTGTGTCTGCTGTGTGTGGCATGTGTGTTTGTAAGGTAGGTGTTTGTATCTTCTGTGTGGTTGTATTTGCATCTTCTGTGTGTGGTACGTGTTTGTGCTTGCCGTGCATATGTGACCTGTAGGAGGCAGAGGATTCGGGTTGCTGGGGCTGGACTCAGCAAGAGGACAGAGATGGCAGCTCACCTGGAACCTGCATGAAGATGTCAGAGCCCAGCTGTGTGACTGAGATGTTTTTCACATGGACACGGAGCCCTAGAGATGGACTACATGCCAATCAAAGGTGGTACTCACAATGTGCCGTGCTGCGAACACACCATCAACTATGGCACAGCAGAACGCCGCCACCACCCCAAAGCTGAGGAACACAATGGCCGCCACCAACTAGGAGAAGAAGACAGAGGGATGTGGAGTTTCAACCCAAAGAAACCCAGCCTTGAACACAGTCAAGAGCCCGGGTGGAGCTGATGGCCAGACTGTCGCTGATTGACTTCCAACCACCAGTGACTCAGCCCCAAGGGGTGTAGCCACACGCTCACCCACGTGGTACAGTCTGTGGGATCTGCACCACGAGACCAAGGGGCAACCTCCGCACAGAAGCACACTCGATGCCTCTGCCCCCTCACCTCTGCACACCCACCTACACCATGTTCCCATTTTCATACACACATGCCTACTTGCCCTAGGTCTCTAACATAATTAGATTGTTTCTGCACCATCCCTGCCTGCAAGGGCCCAGCATCACATCTGGTCACAGACTACCCAGCACCTGCCCATGATGCTTAAACTGCTGCTATAGAGATTTGAAATGCTATGTTTGCTAACAAATGTGTGTTCCTATAGGATAAATTCCTTGAACATGTGTTATAACCCAGTATTTCAGCACACAGAATATTTAGGTTGTTTGCACTTTAAAATTCTAAGAAGAAATGCTTCACTGTCCTATAAACATACCTAGCCACTGACCATAGAATGTCTACTTCCTTGTACCCATAATGACATGAAATTGGTGCTTAAAAATGTTTGCCTGAATTTGCATTACTAATTATTATTTCTATTTACATTTCTCTACAAAGAAGGCTGGAAACCTTCTTATAGTTGTTGGCCACATTTATTTTAAGTTTTTCTTATGACACAGTTCAGCAGGCACACTGATTTGATGGATTCCTGGACAGGGCATATGATAGTGACCTGAATCTCAGAGCTCAGGAGGAAGGGACTCATGAGCTCAAAGCAGCCTCGCTACACACTGAGATCCTAGCTCAGAAAAGCAAACCAGCATCTCCTGCCTGATCGCCCATGAAGCATTCACACCTCCTAAAACCCATGTGTGAGCGCTCTCCTTATCTGTGATTCCTCCCTAAACAGGGGACATCTGTCCAAGCATAATGGGTTTGGTCCTCAGTCTTGGGAGATATATAAAGTAATCAGGATTGCCAACCACAGGGAAGAAAGGAGAGGGGCAACCATCAAGAAGCAGCAAGCAAAGACAAGGCATGATGATGATACATCTAGGATCCCAGCACTTGAGCGGCAGAGGCAGGTGGATTTCTGAGTTCAAGGCCAGCCTGGTCTACAGAGTGAGTTCCAGGACAGCCAGGACTATGCAGAGAAACCCTGCCTCGAAAATCCAAAAATAAAAAAATGAAGAAGGAGGAGGAGGAAGAGGAAGAGGAGGAAGAGGAAGAAGAAGAGGAAGAAGAGGAAGAAGAAGAAAAAGAGGAAGAAGAAGAAGAAGAGGAAGAAGAAGAAGAAGAGGAAGAAGAAGAAGAAGAGGAAGAAGAAGAAGAAGAAGAAGAAGAAGAAGAAGAAGAAGAAGAAGAAGAAGAAGAAGAAGAAGAAGCAGCAGCAGCAGCAGCAGCAGCAGCAGCAGCAAGCAAAGACAAGGCATGGCAGTACACATCTATGATCCCAACATTTGGGATGCGGAAGATGATCTCTGAATTCAGGGCCAGTCTGGTCTATATAGTGAGTTTAGGGTTAGACTGAGTTAAACAGTAAGGCCCTGCCTCAAAAAGGAAAGAAAGAAAAACAGACAGAAAGACAGAGAGAAAGAGAAAGAAACAGAGAGAAATAAAAGATGGAAGAAAAATATAGAAAGAAAGGAAGAAAGAGGGGAGGGAAGGATGGAAGGAGAAAGGGAAGGAAGGAAGGAATAGCACGTAGAGGAAGCACCTCTATCTTTCGTCCCAGTGTAGAGTCAGAGCTCTGAGCCCAGGCTGGGCCATGCACTGATAATGTGGTTGCTCTCTGGTGACAATGTCGCTAGTTTCTAGTGTCCTCCTCCTTCCCCTCCTCTCTCATCTCAGTTTTTTGTTTGACATGAACCCAAAAGTCAGAACTGTGCTGTGAGGAAGGCAAAATCAGAAGGCTCCCATCAGCTTACCCCAAGCCCTGCTGTGTGTGACCCATTTCCCGAGTCTAGTCACCCAGATTCCCAGCCAACCTGAACCATGCCAGCCTCTGCAGTGCTGGCCACTCTCTCCTCTGCTCCCCAGAGGGGTGGGTCAATTAATTAGCAGTCGCCAGAGGCCAAGAGCCTTGGGAAAGGATCTCAGCATTGTGAGTTATCAGTGCATAGACCAACCTCAGAATTCACAGCACGGTGAAAACCTTGAGGTCTGCCAAGGTGAAGCTAGACTCCTCTGAGAGGGAGCGGTTGACATGCACCGCATGCGTGCTCAGCGCATGACCCCAACACAACTTCACACAGCTGCCTTTCACTTCCACACCATCAATCCATGCCCATCACACACTGATGAAGATCCTTCCCCTTCCCCTACACTGCCACCCACCAGTCACAGCCCATCCCTTTCCTAATGGGAAAATCGCAGCCCGAGGCTTCTGTTGCTACCATGCTATCTTTGAGCAATGCTCTTCACCCTCCTCCAGTTCCTGCTGGCCAACCAGAGTGGAACTACTGTGACCAGAACTCTACCCTCTTCACCCTCCAGGTTGCCAGTCATCCTGGAACCTGAGGGCCATGCCATTACAGCGGGAGGATGTAGCGGTGGACAAAGAGACTAAGTTCAAGACACAGAGGCTGAGGGCAGGTGGGATGCCCACATACTTGGGAAGAAAACACTCCTATGAACAAAGATCACCTGATGAGTGAACAGGGGTTGGGTCCCTAACATCCACGTCCCCAACAGAGGCACTTGTCACCCCGCAGCATTGGGGCTGTGGTGGGAGCTGTTCCAGGTGCTGAAAATGCACAAATGTGGCCTGCTCTTTGGAGCAAGGTCTGGAGAGCCTAGTTCTTCCAAAAAACAGAGTCATGGCTGGACACCCTATGAGTCCCATGTTTGGGAAGCCGCCATTTCTGCTCTGTCCATCATGGTGCCTGGAAGTCCCCCAGCTAAGACAAAGTAGATCACAGAGCTGATGGATGGCTGAGCCGGGTCTGAGTCAAAGTGCACGAGAGAAAAAGTCAGGCAGAACCCCCTCCCCTTGCCTGACCCCATGGATGTATGTAGAGAAACTCCTCAGCATGCCAGTCAGAGACAGACAGAGACATAGAGACAGAGAGAGACAGAGACACATAGAGAAAGAGAAAGATTGGGAGAAAGAGAAAAATCAAGAGACAGACAGCCCCTGTAAGAAAGAAAGGGCCTGGAACCTAGAGTTCCAGTGTGATGGGGCCCCTCAACCTCCTGGGATTCAGAAGGGACAACACACAGGCCACACCTGCCTCAAGTGGAGTTCTACTGACTGGCGGAGGGGGAACTTAGCTGCTGTATATACTCCTTGTGGCAAATTGCCACTGTAATTTTGATAGTTCTGTTCCTCCCAGACATAGAAGCATCATCTGAGTCAGCAGGATGCTGAGAAACCCCGAGGGAGGGGAAATGGAAGGAAAGAGGTAATACTTAGACACCAGCAGGCAGCAGGAGCCCTCTCCAGGGAATGTGATTTGTCCTCCTGATAGAAGAGCCTTCCCTCTCCCTCTGAGTCTTTCTTTGGCTTCCACTGAATATTGTCATAATAATAGGCAGAGATAATGGTGAACTCATTCCTAATTAGATTTCACCGTCCGAGCGAACAGATCGGAGCTAGCACAAATTGAAGAAGTGTCTGGGATTTGCTTCAACCTCCCGTGGGAAGGAAAGTATAGGAGACACAAGGTTAGCTCTGAACTGACGGATAGGTGATGAGAACACACAGGGGGGCGGGGGGAGGTGATTAGGCCATTCTGCCCACTGACGGATAGGTGATGAGAACACACGGGGGTGGGGGGGGAGGTGGGGAGGTGATTAGGCCATTCTGCCCACTGACGGATAGGTGATGAGAACACACCGGGGGGGGGTGATTAGGCCATTCTGCCCACTTTTACATATGCTTAAATTTTTCTATAGAAGAATTTAAAATAAAGAGAAATCACACCAAGCACACTCTTCAAAGCTGAAGCATCGTTATCCTCTCACGACTGAGGCAACCTTGCCTGATGCCACCTCACCTGATGCCTTCCTCCAGAACAACCCAAATGCCCCCTGAAGACACAAAACAGTGCCTCCCGTTTCTGAATGCTCAGTATAGAGGACTCTGTGCTAGATCCTCCTTTAGGCACCAGCCGCTGCCGAGGTCAGCACTGACGTCCAAAGTGGCTCAGTTGCCCAGCGCTGTAGCAAGTTTTGCCGTGGGCTCAAGTTTAAAGTGCCCACTACTGTGGCTTTTACTTCTTTAGTAGTTTTCCCATAGGTCCGTAACCGATTCAATGTCAGGTTCTTGGCCAGTTTAAAATTGTCAGGTATGGATTCCATCCAATTTTAAAATAATGGTTGGCTATTCCCATACCATTTATGCCAGCTTGCACCACTGTCTCCCACAGGCAGGCCACTGTTGTAAGTCACAGCATTTGTAGCTTGGTGATATCGATATTTATTTTCTCCTCCTGTATCACGGAGAGTACCTCCTAGTACCAGGAAAGCTAATTAATAAGTGTGAAACTTCCATCTGTTGCAAAGACAAGTTTCTTTGATGACGGCTGGGAGCTGTCTTTCTTAGCTCTTATGAGAGGTATGCAGAATCTGGCTGGGTGGTTGGATGTGGTGCATGAGAGGCTGGAATCTGTTCTCTCTCCATCAAACCAGTCATCTGACCATAAATGTGTGACTGGTTTCTGGGCTCCCAGCTCTGCCTCACCAATCCTATTGGTCTACCCATGAGCCACACCATCATCTTGGATTCTGCAGCTTTGCCATTAAGTTTCACAATCAGGATTATGTGATCGTCTAGCTTTGTTTTGCATTTGGCTTGAGTAAGATCCCTTGTGATCGTCATGGGTGAACTTCCACACCGGGATCTCTGGTAGGGACTGTGCTAAGTGAGGTGCTGAGGACTGGGCTTCAGAAATACAACCAGTCCCCCTTTGTCTAGCATGTTTTGTTTTGTTTTTTTTAAATCCTTCCCAAATGTTTTTAGGTTTGAGTTTAAGTTTTGTGATTTTGTTGTTAGGCTTATTCCTAGTTATTTTACTCATTCTGGGGTTACTGCGTGGCATTGTTTTGGAGGCTCCATTACCACCGGCTGTGCCAAAGTTCATCCCAAGCCTGTGAGTTGTAGAACTCAGTTGGTGCTTCTGGTGAATTTTCAGTGGATTCCTTGAGATGGGGTCTGCAAGACTGCGTTACCTTACAAACAGCAGCTTTACCTTCCTGGTGGGGTACAGAAACCCTGGTTAAACTCCTCTGCACTTGGCAGCTGGAGGATAAAGACTCAGAGATGATTTACTGAGGAGGGAAGCTTGTCTGCCTCGGACAAGTAGCCCCTATGTCCTTGTCCCTGACAAGCCTCCTGTGGATCCTGCATAATCTTTTTTTTTTTCCTCCTTCTAGAAAACTCTCCATTTGGGTTAAATTTGTATGACAAACTCACATTTCAACATAATATTAATTTACTATTGGGTAATGCACCTTACTGATACCCAGATGATTCAGTTCCACTGTTCCACAGATGAACAATGGCTCAGAGGACAAGAGATCATGAGGGTGGCAGCCCCAACTGATACAGGTACAGCACATTTCCTGTACCTAAGGTTTGGAAGACCGCATGAAAGAAAAAGAAGAAAGACTCAGAGCCAGAGGGGCCAGAAAATCACTGTGAGAGTGTCTCCGGAAATGACAGGGAAGCTTCACCCATGATAAAATAATATGGCTGCTTACGCAAGACTTGAAGAAGTACACCAACAAACACGCTCACACGGAGGAGGAAAGTTTCATTGGACCCCATGGACAAAGAACTACAAGTAACTAAGTGTCTTAGGGTTTTTATCGCTGTGATGAAACACTATGGTCAGAAAGCAAGGTAGGGAGGAAAGGGTTTAATTGGCTTACACGTCCACATCATAGTCATTGAAGGAAGTCAGGACAGGAGCTCAAACAGCAGGACCCTGGAGGCAGGAGCTGATGCAGAGGCCATAGGGGGATGCTGCTTACTGGCTTGCTCAGCCTGCTTTCTTACAGAACCCAGGACTACCAGCCCAGGGTGGCGCTACCCACGGTGGACTAGACACTCCCATATCAATGACTAATTAATAAAATGCCATGGGTTGCCTTCGACCTGATCTTATGGAGGCGTTTACTTGAGGTTCCTAAGCTCAGATGACTCTAGCTAATGTCAAGTTGACATAGAACCATCCAGCACACTAAAGCATGCGGGAAGAGGGGCAATTTAGTCTTCCCTAGGGATGAGCCACTTTAATAATTGTCTAATACCAAATGGTCATCCATGAAACCATATACATATAAGCAACACTAAATGGACTTAGCAGGATATATATATATATATATATAATATTTATATATAATATATTAAATGTGTTTAATTTAATATTAATTTAAATTAAATATATTTAACTTAAATATATACTTTTTAAAGATTTATTTTATGTATATGAGTACACCATTGCTGTCTTCAGACACACCAGAAGAGGGCATTGGTTTCTATTACAGATGGCTGTGAGCCACCATGTGGTTGCTGGGAATTGAACTCAGGTCATCTGAGAGCATTCAGTGCTCTTAACCACTGAGCCATCTCTCTCCCCCAATTTAAATATATTTATTTAAATATGTATATGTACATATACATACATATATATATATATACATATATATATATATATATATGAAAATGAGGCCATGATTTCAAGAGGAAGCAAGGAGGTAGGTGTAAATGGGAGAGCATAGAGGGAGGAAAGATAAGAGATAAAATGATGTAATCTTATTCTAATTTTTAAAAAAAATAAATTATATTTTATAGTTACTTTAAAAATGGACTCCGACAAATGGAGTTCAGAGGAGGAAAACAGGAAGGGATGACTGGGAGCTCTACTTCATATCATTCCTGCAAACTGAAGTGGGTCAAACGCCTGAATGAAATGGAAGCATTAAAGCCCCACCAAAATTAAAAACTAAGGCTAGCAAGATAGCGCAGGTCATAAAGTATATGCCGTGAAAGCATGGGGACCCGAGTTCAGATCCCCAGCACCCGCGTAAGACCAAGACGTGGTGATGTATGTCTCTAACCCTAGCCCTGGATGAAACAGGGGATGGAGGGGCGGAAACAGGAGATTCCCAGAGCACCCCAACAGGACCTGCACAAAAGTGATAACCACTTATTTTTTTTACAGCAATAATCCACAGCACTGAATCAATAAATACAGTCCATAGTCCCCGTACTACACAGCTATTGATACTCTGTGAACTTGGATAAACAGCATCATCTAAATGTCTACTATTGTGACGGTCTGAAGAAGACTGGTCCACGTGCACTCACATATTTGAAAGCTTGATCTACAGTTGGTGAAGCTGTTTGGGAAGGATTAGAGGTGTGGCCTTGTCGGAGGAAGTGTGTCACTGGAAGTGGGCTTTGAGGTTTCAAAAGCCCCTGCATTCCTTCCCAGTTAGTGCTCGCTCGCTCGCGCTCGCTCTCTCTCTCTCTCTCTCTCTCTCTCTCTCTCTCCCTCCCTCCCTCCCTCCCTCCTTCCCTCCCTCTCCAGCTTTGTGGACAAGACATAAGCTCTCAGCTACTTCTCCAGCACCATGCCTGCCTGGGTTGGCTACCCTGCTCCCACCATGAAGATCATGGATTCAACCTCTAAAACTGTAAGCAAGCCACCACTTAAATGTTTTCTTTTATAAGTTGCCTTGGTTACTGTGTCTCTTCACAGCAATAAAACAGTAACTATGTTTCTAACATCTGACCCCAGATCCCAGCTCTGTTTTCATCTCTGCCTTTCTCTGATCATCTGTGTGGTACGCTCATTTTTACCAAGCTGTGAATGGTACCACTTGGGCCCTGAGTCTTGGGTTTTACAGTATATAGGCCCAGCAGTTCCAGGTGAATGTGGAGGGGAAACCCTAGCTGTGACTGTAGCATCCTATAATGAGGGCCTAACACTCCCCACAAGCCCATCTTGCAAGAGAGATGTGTCTTCTTACCATTTGTCTTCTATTCTCCACCAGGTGAATGCCAACGATTCCCAGGAAAGACCCAAAGCCCAGCTGAGGTAAGAGGAAGAACGAGAGAGAGATGCTTGGTTAGCGTCATAGACCCATCACAGTTAATAATGGCCCTTGGGCTAGTGAGATGGCTCAGTGTGTAAAAGCACTTGCTGGCAAGCCTGATGACCTAAGTTCAATCCCCAGGACCCCACATAGTAGAGAGAACCGATTCCTCTGACCTTCACACATGTACCATAACATACATACTACTCTCTCCTCAGGATAAGTAAATATAATTTTAAATATTTAATAATTCACCCTTAAATGTGTTGTCTAGTAGAGTGTGGTAGCACTTGGGAAGTTGAAGCAGGAGGGTGGCCAACTTGGGCTACCAAATGAGACCCTGTCTTTAAATTTTTAATTTAATTTAATTTAATTTAAATACTTTGTCAGGAGAAGAATATGGCCATCCTCAGCATGCAGCTTGGAGTTGCCATACCTAAAGAGGGACAGTATACTCTCTAGTGCCCACTGGTGGGGTAGAAGCTGATGCTGCTATATCAGCCCAACTTTTGATCACAGGAATCAGGTAGTAAGCCTCAGTACACTTTTGTAGGAACCTGGAGCCCTCACACTGACCTTCTGACATGCCCTCTAAAGCCAACCCAAGAAAGACAGAGAGAAATCTGACAGGTGGAAGACCTACGATGTTTCAACAGAAGGGATGCCAAGACCTTGCCCACACTAGAATCCAGATCGGACAGGACAGCAGGCAACCTGGGCATGTAAAAAAAGGCAAGATGGAGGCATGGGGTCCCGGAGGTCTTCCAGGCAGAGTTCCGATCGCGTGTTATGGTCATATGCTTGCACCTGTCCTCATGTCAAAGCCTGGACATTGGACCTGAGTCCCGAAGATGCTCTGAACACACTGCTCTGAGCCTGTGCTAGTCCAAGGGGTCAAGCACTCCAATAAATGGCATCTCTCCAAGTATCAAGCTTTGAAGGCCACACTCCTTGCCCACAGTTCACAAACGTCAGATCCAAACATCATAAAGATGTTAAAACACATAAGTTATACTAAGTTTAATATTTTTTGGATGTGAAAAATTTTTTTCCAAAAAATGTTGATTGTTTTTCATGCCCAGGCTACTCTCCTGAGGTGGCCGGCACCCCTCAGCTCTGTTGGATGCAGTGTCTCTCTGACCTGACTTTCACTATCACCTTCATGAAGATACAAAGTCTGAGACAAAGCTAATTCTGGTTACTACATTGTTAGTTCATCCCCCAGGGCAATATCTCCTTGCTCGTTTTCCTCAGAGATACTTTATATTGAAATATAATCTTGTGGTGATGAGCTTTGATTACCACCTTGTCACAACCTAAAATCACTTGGGGAAAGAGTCTCAATGAAGGGTGATCTACATTGGGCGGGTCTATGGGCGTGTCTGTGGGAGACTGGCTTAAGTGATGTGAGAAGACCCAGCCAACCGTGGGCAGCGCCATTCCCTAGGAAGGAGGCCCTGGACTGTCTAAGAATGGAGGAATCAAGTTGAACATAAAGAGCAGGCAATCATCATGGATGCATTTACATCTCTCGACTCTTGACTGTGGATGGGATGTGACCAGCCCACCATGGGCAGCGCCAGTCCCTAGGAAGGAGGCCCTGGACTGTGACCAGCTGCTTCAAGCTGATGTCCCTGTGCCATCCCAGCAATGGTGGACTATCGCCTGAATGTGAGCTAAAAATAAACCTCCTCACCCTTACGTTGTGTCTTGTCATGGTGTCGCATCACAGCAACAAAATGAAACTTGAGCTCCCTGAGGTGAGAATCTCAAACAGGCGTAGCTGGAGAGGCAGGCAGCTGACCACCACTCCCAGCTGGGCTTCACACTTCTCAGGGAATTAGAGATGCTATACCTTCACACAGTCTAGTTCATGAATTTCAGGATCCCCTCCTTGCCCTGGCAACGTGGGAGACAAGCCTTGTACAGCATCTCTGGCTTGCGCTTCATGCATTGTTACAGTAAAACCATTCCTGCATAGACGCTTTATACACAGGGTTACCTGTGAATTATCTCCAGGCAGATAACATGACTCATGATGCACAAACAAAGGTAAAATGAAAGTAAGTATGTTTCGAGGCTGAGGGCTGAGAGTCCTGCGTTGCTGAAGTTGTTAGGGCCATCCCTAGAGTCATTAACCCTTTGGTGGGAAGTCTGCATACTCCTTTATTATCCTCCTCCTTGTTTTCAACAGTAGCGTCATGAACAGCTTCAACCCATGACCTCCCCATGGGGCTCTCAAAGCCACCATGAGCCCATCTTCCAGGAATTAGGCTGGGGCTGCTGTATGTATTAACGTCCAGGGACAGCACGGCTGGTCCCTCGGGGATCTGGGAAGAATGTGTTACTATCTCTTCAGACATTTAGAGGCTCTGGCTCACCTCAGCTTCAGGACCTCCCCACCTTTACCATGGAACATTATGTGGCCCTGAACCCTCTCTACCATCACCAAGTCATACCCCTCTCCTGCCTGATCTACCTCCTGGGCAACCTATGACGATGCTGGCCTGTGAAAATGGTGCAAGACAATCTTAGGGCCCTCTAATCAGCAGCCCTCGGTCTTCTTTCTTTGCTGGTTACTCTCTCAGATACTAGGCATCAGACTGGGGTCATTTTTCCTAGGACTATGTCCCCCTCCCCTCAGTGGAAGTTTCCAGCACCGTAGACTAGCAGGTGAAGTATCTGTTCACATAGATCGCTGAACATCCTGCCCAGTTCCCCCCCCCATAGGCCTTTGACTCACAATAATCCCTGGGTAGTAGCCGCCCACAGTCACATTCTCTGTCCTGGTGGTAGCAGCAAGGCCAATGGTCAGGATGAGAGTGGACACCAGCAGCAGAGAGCCTACGAACCACAGAGAGATCTTCTTTCTCCTTGCAAAGCCCTCTATGAGGAAAAGAAGGGTATTGGTGAGCTGGGGGCTGATGACCCACCCACTATGCTCTAGACTGGACTAGGCAGGCGAGCACTCAACCCACTCCTTCCTCCTTGACGGTCCTGAGCAAAGCCAGGGGTCACTGCCTGAGGCTGGAGAGTGGCTTGTCCTCATCCATCTCACGTCCAAGGACAGAAGGGTTTCACAGGGTAAAGAGGAGACACATAGGTGTCCTAAGTGTCAGGATGTGACACTCTACCCACAGATGCTGGGCCTCCTGGGTGTAGACCTACCCACCTGGCCAGAAAGTTGCATCTACAGCCTCAGGCTGAGGTTGAGCTCTCTACACGCTACAGCTCGGCAGAGATTGCTGGACTCAAGAGCATTGCAGGACGCTGCAGCTGGGCTCTGACCTACCTCCTGCCTGAGATACAAAGACAATGGCCGGGCCCTGCAGCCACGTTGGAATAGGAGACTCTGGAATGAAGTCCCAGGTAGAGAACATGAGAGGAAATACCACTGAATATCCTTCTCCAGCCTTCATCAGACAAAGCCAAGAACCGTAAAGCACTCCTCTGGACAGCCTGCTCTATACAGCCCAACTCCAGGAGCTGTGCGACTCTCAGAGGAAAGGGCTCCTCCCTCCTCTGTACTGCCTTGAGCCTGACTCTACCCTGATGGTCTGGACAGGATAGAACAGCTTTTCCATTGACCATCACCCTGCCACCCCTAGTCACTACACACCCACACCTGAAACAGACTACGGCCAATGCCAAGTGAGAAGGCATATTCAACTCTGATCCAGCCAAGCATCTGACCACATCACTGCAAGCATAAGTGGAGTGCAAAGAAAGTTTGGTGGCCTCCTCATCCTCCTCCAGAGTCTTACAAGTCAACAGTCTGTGAGTGTGTACACCTCTACAAGTGTGTATACTCCGGTGTGCCCATATGCGTGTCCACACTGCACGGTACCTGTACCACCAGGAAGCAGCCTGCCTACCCAAGTATACCTCCTTTCAGATGGCCACTGGAGCTGGACATGGTGAAGCACACCTTTAACTTCAGCTCTCAGAGGCAGGTGTATGTCTGAGAGACAAGGCTAGCCTGGTCTACAGAGTGAGTTTCAGGACAGCCAGGGCTACACAGAGAAATCTTGTCTCAAAAATAAATAAATAAATAAATAAATAAATAAATAAATAAAATGGCTGGTAGCCTGAGTGGGCAGATCTTCACGCTCTGGTAGGTTCTCCTTTGAAGTCTTCACACGCCTTTGAGCCCACCGGTGAAGCTTAGCACGGGTCAAGGTTATGATGCCCAAGGATAGTTACAAACTCGAGACATAAATTTTAAAAGCACCACGGATGGCTTCTCACATTCCTCATGACTCAGCTGACCTGAGAAAGCCATTTTTACCTGACCCAGCAAGGGCATGCCACCAGGAGCAAGACCCATCTCCAGAGTCCCTGTTCATCCCTGCTCAACCTCATGCTTCCCCAGACCAGGCCTGACAGGTTCCTCCTGAGAATCTCCTCCTAACCCACCCTTCATCCCCACAGAGAGGCCAGATCTACCCATTCCCCAATGCAGCAATCGCTGGCTCCCAGGACCTAGCAAGGGTCACCCTCTCTACCTCAGTCCTCACTGCTTCTAAGGTCCCCAAGGGGTGGCAGAACATGGAGCTCTTGATGACCAGGGTCCTAGCCTCAAATGTGGGTTCATACTCCCGTTGCCCCTCTGATTCCCCACTCTTTTGCCTGAGAGGATGGTTTATGTCCAGAGTCCGCAGGACCCTTGGACCTGCCTCAGTTTACCCTATGGGCTTACTTCAATGTCAGCTGCAGAAACAACACACGTGTTCGCTCTCCCTGTCACCCCTCTGCTTTCCCTCCTTATTCCCGTTCATGCCCCAGGTTCCCATCCCCCACTTAAGTTTTCATTGTGTGCAGATGCCTTTAGATCCCGGACTTGCTGTCAGGAACACGAGGTGATCTCGTACCCTCAATGGGAGCTTTTGGACTTGGGATAAGAGGCCACCAGACATAAGATAAGCCATGGTACATATAGACTTTATAAAGTGCCACATTCCAGAGGGCCAGGGGACAAGGAGAATCCGGGATGGGGTATGGGAACACCACCCAGGACAGGAGGCCCTGAGGTGTTTGGGGAGTGGACTTAGCTGGCCCTGACAAAGCCCTGAGGTTGGTGGGTGGTAACTGGTTAGCCTGGGAGCTGAAGTACAGGGATCTGGGGAGGCTACTGACATGGAGTGAGCAGAGAGAAAGAAACCACAGTTCCACTTTCTCCTGTGAGGCAGGCTGAATGGAATTGATCTTGGGTAGCTCAGGACTGTAAGATGTGACGCGGGCCAGCAGGAGGCAAAGGCAACACCCTTTTCTGGAAAGCTCCAGGAACAGTGCGCAGAGCACCCTTGACAGAGCATGGAAGGCCTTGGAGGAGCTCCCTTGCTTCTCCACAGCACCCACAGCCCTACCAAGAGTGAGCGTGCACGCGCGCGCACACACACAGCCTCAGGAGCAAGCCAAGGAGGCTGGGGCCCCCTGCTAGGATGGGCCTGGGTACCACGGGATCTCACCTCACAGTGGGTGTCTACAGAGATACTGAGCAAGTGCATCCTGGCTTAGCAGGTAACCGGCCCTGGAGTGAACCAGGTAGGTGGTTTCTCCACTTAAAGGGCTTCCCTTTCTCCATTTACCTAAGTGTATCACACACGAACTACCTTCCAAACAACTAATAATGACCCAGCATGCCTGAGATCTGGGTGGAGCTTTGTGCTGAAACTTCTTGCACTTCGAATGGCACCAGCCCACAGCACCCTGAACCATATCCTCTGTGTTGGCTCGCTAGCATGACATCCTAGGCTGGTGGCACTTGTCACTGCTGACCTGCAAAAACAGTTGGCCAAAGGTCTAGCCCTTGAAACTATACTGTCACCCATTTATGTCCCTGACAGCCTGTCACCAGTCCCTTCCTTAGCCTGGCTTTACCTGGAGTAATAAAAACCCAGAGGCAGAAACAAGGTCAGGCTGCCAGCATTTCTGTGCACAGTTCCCAGGTTAAGTAAGATACAGTCAGGAAAGAGTGTTTCGTTTACAGTTTACATATACTGTGAGCTTTAAAACACTGGGTGTTTAAACATGTTGTTTAGCACAAAACAAGGATATTATGCGCAATACATATACAGGGTATATGAGCATCCCTTTTTGACTACTTGGACAGAAGTTAATAGACTCCCACCAGAAATACAGGGAAAAGGAGAGTCTTACCCAAAGTGTCTTTTATAAATACATCTGAATATTCAGTGTGGCATAAAAAAATAAGGAAGTAAAAAGCAATCTGTCCTAGTCAGGGTTTCTATTCCTGCACAAACATCATGACCAAGAAGCAAGTTGGGGAGGAAAGGGTTTATTGAGCTTACACTTCCACATTGCTGTTTATCACCAAAGGAAGTCAGGACTGGAACTCAAGCAGATCAGGAAGCAGGAGCTGATGCAGAGGCCATGGAGGGATGTTCCTTACTGGCTTGCTTCCTCTGGCTTGCTCAGCCTGCTCTCTTATAGAACCCAGGACTACCAGCCCAGGGATGGCACCACCCACAAGGGGCCCTCCCCCCTTGATCACTAATTGAGAAAATGCCCCACAGCTGGATCTCATGGAGGCACTTCCCCAACTGAAGCTCCTTTCTCTGTGATAACTCCAGCCTGTGTCAAGTTGACACACAAAACCAGCCAGTACACAACCCAAGACAAGAAGGCAGGAGTGCCTGAAATTCCCAGATACAAACATTTCCACATCAGGTTTTGGAGATAAAAGGCATTTTACATATAACAGATTTCACATATGCAGACAATTACTGCGCCATCTCCTCTGCCCCTCAATCCCATCAACTAGATGCTACCATTCTGTGCCGAGACAGTTCCTGGAGGCTAATTAAACCACTGCTACCAGGTTAGCAATCGTGGGAGATGCCCAAGCCGAGGCCCACGAGGGGGAAGGAAGCCAAGCAGGGCTATGCCTCTCACTCTCAGGATGCTAGTGTCTGGCTCACACTGGAAGGTGGTGACACCTGGTGTGGTGTAAGTAGTAAGACTTCGCCTGGGTAGAGAGAGCAAAGACAACAACCTGATAGGCTGAGTCTATTAGAAGGTCCTCAGAGCCCCTCTGTGAAAGTCATCCTCATTTAAAAAGCTGTTCTGAGGGTGCCACTGAGCCGGCTGACAGGGACTCTCTCAACTGTTTAATGCTCCTGTCTGTTCAGTCCCAGGTCTGCCCTCCCCACACACCTCAGCACACCACCTGGTTACTTTCTGCCCACCCACCCCCACCTCACCCCTCATTTTCAAATGTTCTCCTCCTTCCCAGGCCTCTGCCTGTCTTGGCCGGAACCGCTGACCCAAGGTCCTCATAGTTCCACTTAGCCCAGAAGGTGCAGACATTGATAGACAACAGAGCTGCACCATGGGAAGAGATACCCCAGCCTGGAGGACAAGACCGAGCAAGGTTATAACCTTGCTATCTATGGGGCCAGAAATCTCGAGTGAGGTCTATCCTCTGGGTCAAGTGTGACAGCCTGGGTCTATAGTTTTGGGTACTGAGGATGCTGAGGTAGAAGGGTCATTTGAGGCGGGGTGGAGTTGGGGGGAGGGAGGGAGACCAACCTAGGAGATCCTCTAAGGGCAGATCCTGTAGAGGCAAAGCTAGGTACTGCTCAGTCACCAGGTTCTGATTTTATATAACACCACTCCACACTGTCAGCAAAGAAGTGACGATATAAAACAGTCACGGCCTGGAGCAACACAGACCTTTAGTTGCTTTTTAGACTCTATCTCAATAAAAACAAACAAAAACACCTTCCACAAATCATTTCAAAGCCTGGAGATCCTTATCAGAAGAAAATTCAGAAGCAGGTGTAAACCTAGTCACCCTAACACAACAACAGTGGCGCTTGGTAACATAATGGTTTATAATTCATCTTTCAATTAATTTACTAATATTTATGTCAGCCATTTTATTTGTATGTAATCTTTATGTTGGCCATTTTATTTGTATTTTTCTATGATTATTATTAATTTTAACATTTTTTATATATTTATTCAATTGGAAGAGAATTATGTTCCATGTAATTCTTCAATTTTATCAGAAAAATTTTATAATTCCTCTTTCGATTAATTTACTTAATCTTTATGTCGGCCATTTTATAGGTATTATTTTCTATGAATATCGGTAATTTTTAGAGTTTTTTATGTATTTCTTCAATTCAATCAAATTATTTCCCATGCAAATCTTCAATTTTATAAGAAAAGGTTTATAATTCCTCTCTCAATAAATATACTCATCTTCTTTATGTGGGACATTTTATTTGTAGCTAATCTCTATGTTCGAGCTTGGTAACATAATGGCTACCGTTCAACACTGGCTAGCTAGCGGCTTACTGGAGAATGAATGGGTGACCGCAGAGCAGCTGGCCTTACAGAGGAGAAGGTACAGCAGTCTCTCAGAAAGAAGCCAGATTCTTCTTCTCCATCATCATCATCATCATTATTATTATTATTTAACAGCACTAACCAAACAGACTTCCACAAAGTGTCTCCGTGAACGTCAGAAGCTAACACCAGGGTTCCCAATGATCACTGGGGGTTCTGAATGGATCATCGAGAGTCCCCGCACCCCCCACTCGGACCTAATCCCTTAATCCCATAGCTGAGGATCACCATGTAAATCTCCCCCACCCTCTGCCCTCCAGGAACAATACACGGCATCCCTCCAGGGTCGGGCTACCTTCCAGAAGAGGGCCCATGCCTAAGTGGCTGGAGCCAGAGCCTGTACCAGGTTTCCTGTTTTCCCAGACGGACCTGGCTTTCAGCTGTGTCGGGCTTGCTGCGGGAAACCGAACAATTAGAGACGACGGTGGGGCTGGGTAGTGTGGCCCGGTGGAAGCAAGCGCTCGATGACTTCAAACAAACATTTCCCGGAAAAGTTTAGAAACTGAAATAAATGTAGTAGGACTGGAAAGGTGTTGGTCTGGGACCAACCGCTTAAAGTGATTTGGGGTCTGTTAACAAAAAGATAATATCGGGGCAGAAACAGAAGGTAACAGTGGGTAGTAGACTGGTGTGGAGAAGGATGAAGTGCCAATGGATAGGTGGCCGGTGCCACTTGAAACCAGACCCAAGTCCCAGCCCCAAATCCCAGAGTCCGGAGCTGTGCGGGTAGTTCCCCATTAAGATCAGCTAGACTTGTAACCCAGCTCCTGGGGCCCCAGATTGCCTGCCCAGCGGCTGATACCAATGATGCCCTCCGCTAACCTGTGGTATCCAGCAGAGACAGAGGGCCTGGCACAGGCGGCGGGAGCGGCTGCATTCCCGAAGTGCCCTCCACTGGGAGGGCAGTGCCCCGAGGCTCCTCCTGCCTGGTGATTAGGTTTCGGAGGCCCAGCAGTTACAAGAAGTGCAGCTGTGACCGCTCTCTTCCACTCCAGCCGCACTCCTTTCTACCTCTCCTTTGGTCATTTCCCTTCTCCCTCCACCAGCCCTCTGCCCCCTCCATCTCCTACACCTCCTTCCTCCCTCCAAGGTCCTGGTGCCTGCCTCCCGCTCCTCCTCCTCCCCTTCTCCCCCTCCTTTTTCCCCTCCCCCTCTAGCCCTTCCAGTCTCTAGTCCCTGGAAATTAAGAGTCTAGGAAAAGACCCACAGACCCAGTGAGAATTAACTTACCTGAAGAAACACTGTGGATCGCTGGCCTGAGCCCAACCGTCTGTCAGAGGTGGCTACAGACCAAGGACTGGGTGACTCAGGTGGAGGGAAACAGAGAAAGTCAGCAGGTGCAGAACAGGGCTTCTCCACAGAGCTGGAAAGGACCCAAGCTCCAGCCTGCTTCAGATCCCAGTGAGCTGAGCCCTCCCGCATCAGTCATTAAGAAAATGCTCTACAGACCCGCACACAAGGTGATGTGATGGCGCGGAGGCATTTTCTCAGTTGGCGTTCTGGTGGGTCTGCATACAGCATGGAAACTCGGGTTCAGTTGTGGGCATGCCCCAGCCCTGCAGCAAGGGCAGGGGGGTTCTCCTCCTACCCCACCCATCCCTGCCAAAGTTCTGAGTGAAGGCTGCTATGGGAAGCCGGAGAGGTGCTGCAAGAAAACAGGCGAGCAGACTTATTCAGGCGCGTCTTATTCAGGTTCCTGTTGTTTCAATAAAGACACCATGGCCGAAAGCAACCTGGGAAGGGAAGAGCTTCTTTGGCTTACACGTCTGGTCGCAGCCCATCGTTGGAAGAGCCAAGGCAGGAACTGAAGCAGAGACCACGGAGGGACTCTGCCTACTGGCTTGCGTCTCATAGTTTGCTCAGTCCGCTTTCTTATACCCAAGACCACCAACTCAGGAGTGGCGCCTCCCTCAGTGAGTTGGGCCCCTCCCACACCAGTCCTTAACTCAGAAAACGCTCAGCAGTCTTGCCCACAGGTGACTGTGACAGAGGCAGTTTCTCAGTTGATGTTCCTCTTCCTAAGATTACTCTAGCTTGTGTGAAGTTGACAAAAACTGTGCACCGTGCACAGCAGCAGTAAGGGAAAGTGAGTCTTTTAAAGGCGATTTTAATGCATTGTTTGAAAATATTTTGAGAACCAGGAGTATAGCACTCAATGGTGAAAGTGCTTACATAGCTCAGAGGTAGGGTACTTACACAGTTCCACAGTAGAGTGCTTACATAGCTCACTGTTAGAGTACTTACACAGTTCCATAGTAGAGTGTTTACAAAGCTCAGTGGTAGAATATTTACACAGTTCCATAGTAGAGTGCTTACGTAGCTCAGTGGTAGGACTTACATAGTTCCACAGAGTGCTTACATAGCTCAGTGGCAGGGTACTTACACAGTTCCACAGTAGAGTGCTTACATAGCTCAATGGCAGGGTACTTGTACAATTCCACAGTAGAGTGCTTGCATAGCTCAGTGGCAGAGTACTTACATAGTTCCACAGTAGAGTGCTTACATAGTACATATAGTACGCATAAGGCTACCAGCTTGATCCCTAGCTGCAAAAACAGAGACAGAAAGAAGGGAAGGAGGGAGGGAGGATGAGAGTGATGGAAATCAACCCCTCCTCACCAAGGAAGGTGCTAGAAGGCTGTTTCCTTAGCAAGACATGGTTGACAATTAGGTCATTTTTTTTCGGCAGACTGAGTGAAGGCCGCTGGGGGAAGCATTGGGGGGGGGGTAGCTGCAGGAAATGAGTGAGCAGACAAGGCATGTCCTAACCAAAAGCAGCTTGAGAAGGGAAGAGTTTCTTTGGCTTATATGTCCAATCACAGTCCACCATTGGAAGAAACCGAGGCAGGAACTGAAGCAGCGACCACGGAGGAACCCTGCTTGCTAGCTTGCTAACAGTGAAGAGGACTTAGGAACCTGCATCTGAGAGACCAGACCAAATCCATCTCAGGTTCGGGCTCCATCGTAGAGAACCTGACCTGAGGTTGAACTCGATTTAACCAATAAGCCTGCACCTAGCACTAGTCCCCAGGTCACTCCTTAACAACCACCCATCAGGAGGAAAGCAGAAGTTACAGTTGTACCTAAAGATATCTACTTATAAAAGCTTATGGCTTGGCTCCCAGGACCAGGCAATCATTTAAAGGGCAACGAATTCCAAAATAGCCTCCCTCCCCCCAATCAGATGTGTGTCAGGCTGGAAACCCCCTTGCTTGTTTGCTTGCCCCTAAAAATGCTTGCTTGGAACTGGGCTCAGGGATTCACCCTCCTGTCCTGCTGTGACAGTGACTACGGTGTGGCCCAAGTTTGAGCTTGAATAAAGACCCTAGGGCTATTGCATTGGAATTAGCTCCTTGGTGGTCTTTAGGGTTTCAAAAAATGGGCACAACACACCCACAAGGAGGGGGTGGATTGCCCCTATACAAACACTCAGTAAGCAGGATTTGGGCACACTAAAGATATTCCCCTCCCAGCCAACTATTGGACTGAGCACAAGGTCCCCAATGGAGGAGCTAGAGAAAGGACCCAAGGAGCTGAATGACGGAGCTGTCAGCCCCATAGGAGGAACAACAATATGAACCAACCAGTACCCCCAGAGCTCCCAGGGACTAAACCACCAACCAAAGAGTACACACGGAGGGACCCATGGCTCCAGATGCATGTGTAGCAGAGGATGGCCTTGTTAGACATCAAAGGGAGGAGAGGCCCTTAGCCCTGAGAAGGCTGGATGCCCAGTATAGGGGAATAACAGGACAGGGAACCGGGAGTGGGTGAGTTGGTGAACAGGGGAAAGGGGGGATGGGATAGGGTGTTTTCTGAGGGGAAACCAGAAAGGGGATAGAATTTGAAATGTAAATAAAAAAAATATCTAATAAAAAAAAAAGAAAGCCACTTAAAAACTGTACATTTACACTAAACTTATCACCCACTTCCAAGTGGCATGATTTAAAAAGTCACTTGAATGCTATACATTTACAATAAACTTGCCATCCATCTTATGGTAGTGTGATTTAGAAAGTTACTTACATGCTATGCATTTACAATAAACTCATTATCTGTCTTAAAAAAAAAAAGATATTCCCACAAAGCAGTAGGCTTTAAGGGTATCCCAAGAACAGATCATTAGGAAATCTTTTGGAAGAACTGTGGTTCAATGAGGCTGGTGCTGCCAGAATCCTCCAGAGTCTTTTTAAATCACTGTTGTGCTAATGTCTGTCAGTGGGAAAGAAAGAAGCCTAGTCATCCAGGGAAACCACATTGTACCTAAAGTGAAGGAGCCATACAACCCAGTCTAGCTATCCAAGGGGGGGCTGGAGAGATGGCTCGGCGGTTAAGAGCACTGACTGCTCTTCCAGAGGTCCTGAGTTCAATTCCCAGCAACCACATGGTGGCTCACAACCATCTGTAATGGGATCTGATGCCCTCTTCTGGTGTGTCTGAAGACAGCTATAGTGTACTCACATACATTAAATAAATAAATACATAAATAAATAAATATGTATCAAATACAGTGAAAGTGAAATCTCCTATGACCACAGGGAGTGCAGGGCAGTTTCTAGTCTCAGTACTTCCTGAGACTCCACCTTGTTCTAGACACTGCTCCAGGGCCTAGGGGAACAGATCAGTAAACAAAGCAGATGGATCAAGATGTTGTGTGTCTCCGGGGGCTCAGGCATTGGAAGCCTGGAGAAGGCCAGCATGCCGGAGAGTGCAGAATCTACCCTTTAATAAACTCAAAGGTCTCTGAGCCTCTTCTAAGGGATGTGGGGAGCTTCTGGGGTTGTTTAGGCCACGGTAGGCGTCAAGATCTGTGTTAGGAGGTCATGAAGATGCACTGTGCTGGTGTGTGACTTCAAGGGATGTTGTAACCCACAGGTGACTTTCAGGAGCACTGAGGCCAGTCCACATCCACCAGAGATGGCCAATGATCACCTGGGCACTGAGGCTGGTTTGTAATTATCAGAAACATTAGGCCAGTACACAACCAATAACAAGGATTCTGTAACCAGTGGCATTAGCATCCTGGATGCTGGTGCCAGCACATAAAGCCACTGGGTATGTCTAGAAATACAAATACCGTGACTTCAGCAGCAAATGGTGTCTCATGCCTGTAATACATACAGTACTCAGAAGACTGAGGAAGGAACATTTTCATGAGTTTGAGGCTAGCCTGAGCTACAGGGAGAAACCTTGCCTGGTATTTGTTTGAAGTACAAAGAAACCTATGGTACCTATGCACTAACACACATCACTCCTCTAATCGGAAGGTTTCCGAGAAGTGTTTTTTGTTTGTTTGTTTGTTTGTTTTTGAGGTCTAGTGCAGTGTAGAGCGATTTCCAGTCCCATCAACCACAAATAAGAACAGTTCAGGAACTCCTACAGAGCCTTTTCCCAGATTACTAATTGTTTGCCGGATGGGAAGGGAGGTGACTCGTGGTACTCTGGGAAAGTGCTGTCCCCTTCCAGATCCAGAGGCGCTATTCTAAGTGCCAGTTTCCACAGGGCCAGCCAAGGCATTTGAAGGGAAAGAGAAATCTTCTGGTAAACGTGAAGAGGTTGAAAGGGGACTTGGACTGTCTGCATGGGTCCAGCCAGTCACACCCCACCCCAGCCCCCCAGCCTTCCTTCATCTGCTACCCATGGGCACCCAGGGACTTTGTCTCAACCTTGCGACCTCTCCAAGGCCCCATGGTATCTAAGCCGACCAGGAAGCGGGGAGTGGAGGCAGCACAAAGAAGCAAGGTGGATACCTTTGTTCTGCGTGCTAAGGGTTCAGACCTGGTTAAGAGCTGCTCACTGCAAGCAGAGAGCTGATCCAGCTCAACCCTGAAGGAGCCCAGACACTGGTAGGGATGCCGATGTGGAGGCAGATGGCCTCTAAAGAGACACGGGGCATGTTTCCAGCTCAGCCAAGAACAGAGGACAGGGGACAGGCAGGTGCTGCATGCAGCTGCAGGAACCAGGCAGGCTCTGCAGGGGCCTGGAGCTGGAGCTAACAGGAGCTTGCCCGGGGGGTCTGTGGGCACCAGATGCCTGGTTGCCTTGGCCCAAACTCCAGGAAGTGGGAGAGATGCCAGGTATTTTACAAAATTGGCCACAATCTGACTGTCCTGCATCTAAAGGACAGTGTATACGCATTAGCTACACAGTTCTGTATAACTAAGTTTGGGGATGACTGGTGCAGGACAGTGGCTGAGTTCCTTATTATGTCTTAGGAGTCCTTACAGACTGCAATGAGGTGTGTGTGTGTGTGTATGTGTGTGTGTGTAGTATGTGGTGTGTGTGTATGTGTTATGTGGTATGTGTGTGTGTGTGTGTGTGTGTGTGTGTAGTATGTGGTGTGTGTGTGTGGTATGTGGTGTGTGTGTGTTATGTGGTATGTGTGTGCATGCATACGTGCGTGTGTGTGTGTGTGTGTGTGTGTGTGTGTGTGTGTGAACACTCCTAAAAGCTTCCTTTGGCAAAAGCTGATTGGCATACACCAAGCTGTACTTTTTGAAGTGGAGAATTAACAGATATTTAAAATATGTATACTTATTTATGTGTGCATGCATTCATATATACATGCAGTTGTGTGTGCATGCTTCTCCATGTTGCATGTCATGAATGTGGTCATAGGATGGTTTGTGGGGCTCGTTTGATCCTCTCCTTCCACCATGCAGGACTTTGAACTCAGATCATCAGGCTTGGTGGCAAGCACCTCCACCTGCTGAGCCAAGTTCTTAGCCCCATGTTAAAGATACGAACACCCACAAAATCACCCGCAGAGTCATGATGGGGAACACGTCTGTTTACCATTCTCGATGGAGGTGTGGACCTGGGAGAGCGAGGGCTAAAAATGAGGTGGAGTCCAAGTCTCACGCACTAGCCGACTTTATTCAGAGCATCAGACAACTTATACTCCGAGGGTAAGAAGAGTCACCTGAGTAAAGTGTCCTATCACAAGAGCGAGCCGCACATGGGAAAAACATGTTTTTCCACAGAGCCGTGTGAATAACAACAGCTGAGGTAAATGCGCTCCTATCCCTGGGAGGGGCACAGAAACACGTTCTAAGAACAGCACTGTGCTCTGAGGACACAATGGAATCTTGGGAGGTCCCAAGATTCATGCCTTGCTTTCTTAGAGCTTTCTCACAGGCACTCAAGATCTCCTGCACCTCCATTCTTCAACTGTGTTCTGACACACACCCACGGTAGCTATGTTGGTAGAAGAGATTTTATTTTTAATTTTTTTAAAGATTTATTTATTTATTATATGTAAGTACACTGTAGAAGGCATCAGATCTCGTTATAGATGATTGTGAGCCATCATGTGGTTGCTGGGATTTGAATTCAGGACAAGAAGATATCTTAAAAATAAATTCTCACGCTATCAGAGTATTAAATGAATGGAGGTAAGATTTCCCTGAGAATCTGGTGTTGAGGGAAGGGAAAGACTGAGGCCCTGATGCCAACCAGAGAAGGAACTTTCTCCCAGAAAGAGACTTCATGCAGTTCTGTCGACTTAAGAGACCATCTCTCAGGACAGACCAGAGCTGAGACAACGATCTATCTATCGACAGTGAGTAGAACCACGTGGGCCAGGGCTGCTTAACTGACTTAGCTCATGTTCTCCCCACAACCCTAAACCTCATGGTAGCGCCCTGAAGACAGACTCCAGGTCACTGGATATATTTGTTCACTCCTCTTCCTGCTGTGGCCACATTGAATAAACCTTTTTCTGTTTTTCACATATGGTTCTTTAACTGCTGTACTAGCGACTGGAGCCAAGCTAAGCTTGTTGGCACCGCCAGAGCCCAGGTTTGCACCCTGAAACCTCCAGCAATACCGTCACTTCCAGGTTTCTCCTGTCTCTTTTGAAGCTCCTTTCACAGCGGACTCCATGCTGCTGACGACTACTGTTAATTAGCACAGCACTGCGTTTTAGAACCGGTTGCAACGTGTTTCTTTGCTGTGGGTTCTTCCATTTAGCTCCATGAGCTGAAATTCGCAGGTGCAGTTACTGTCTCGTCTTGGACTGCGTCTCTCTGCGGCAATATGTGTATCCATTCACTCAGAGGACATTTAGGCACTCAGCGAGGTCAGGCTGTTCGACACAGAGCTTCTAGGAACGGCTCCCGTTACGTGGGAGCACGCTCTCCCCTCTCCTGAGTGGCGGACTTGGTTGGTTGGAGTATGTAGACATAATCTAACCTCACGCAATTATGTAGCTAGAAAATGAAGGAAGATTTTTAAAAACCCTTTTCATAATATTGAGGATGTTGGTGACTATTGCTTCAGATGTCAGCTTGACTGGAGTGATGGGTACCACCATAGCTCCAAGGACTTATTAATGGGTGCGTCTGGAAGGGCATCCTCAGGAAAATTCCAGTAGAAGGAAGACAGGCCTTTACCATTGGGCATGATGGACAGCACACAAGGCTTGCTGGTAAACGGCTGTGCTATTTTTATGTGTTTATCACACGATTTGTTATCTTAGAATATGTCCCTCTACCTATATGAAAACGTTTACTGTACAGTAGAACATCGCACGCTGACAGCAGTGGCCTCACCCACCTCCCTCATGCCATCACAATGCCCAAGGCCCAGCCCTGACTGTAGCAGGCTTAACTCCACAGGGAGCAATAGTCTGGAATCTGGGTATTTTTAAAGTGTAATCTAATTTAGATTTTCCAACAAGCAATCATGCGGGCTGAAGAAATCTGTCTTCTGCCGGCCTGAAGATAATCAGAGAGACCTGCAAATTGCTTTGACATTTGGAAAGTAAGCAGTTATGACAGAGACACACACTTCCTCGCCAGCCCCAGATTCCTTCCTGTTTGGAGCAAAGTATTTACCACGGCCCCAGGTTTCCTGCATTGACTTCCTGTCAGGGATCATGGGCTCACAGGTTGCCTTAGGAACAAGGCTCCTAGCAGCTCCCCATTCCAAAATGTTCATCAAAGACAATCCATGCTTTCAGAGTGCTCTAGGGACCACAGAGTGACACGGACAGACCTTGCCAGGGTCAAGCACAGCGCATGGCACTGTGATTACACTTCTCATGTACTGTCTATTTCATCGATGCCGGGGGATCACAGATGGGAAAACCAAGGCGTTGAATAAACTTATCCAAAGGCAAATGATTGGTCAGTGGGAGAAACAACGTATAAATCAGGTAGGTCTGATTTCAAAGCTTAACTCCATCTTCTGAGAAGGAGAGCATATACTCACTTGTATATCGATTTTCAATTCAGCCTTGACTCATTCACCCAACAGTTCAGTCAGACTGTTAACCTTGTGGGTCTCCCACACAGGCTCATGTGGGTACCATAGTGCACAGGCTCACACTGCATACACACAGGCTCATGTGCACATCAGAACACACATACACACACATGCACACACAGAGACACACACAGACACACACACACAGACACACACACACAGACACACACACAGACAGATACACATACAAACAAACACACACACATGCACACACACACACAGACACACACACAGATACACACATACACACACACACACATGCACACACACACACAGATACACACATACACAGACACACACACACACAGACACATACACACACAGACACACACACATGCACACACACAGACACACACACACAAACAGATACACACACATGCACACACGCACACACACACACACACACACTGCTCAGACACTAAGATGTCTCTTAATTCCAGGTCTACGCAGAGCTGTGTCTCAGTGGCGATGACAGCTAGGCAGAGGCACATCTGACAGGATCCAGACATTGCTTCCTGATATCCACCCCGAGATCAGGAGCCCTGGGTGACCTCACTCCACTCCTCCTGCTGCTGAGGCCGAGCCTCTCCTAACCTCCATCCTAAGCCCTCAGCCTCCATCCTCAAACTCCAGAAGAGTCCTTCCTTCCTGCCTTTTAAAAAATGCTATCACTGCCTGTGATTCTTCTACTGTTGCTCATTTCTGCTCTGGGTTCAGGTTGAGGAGAAACCATAAAGGAAAGACTTTGAAAATGTCCATCCATGGCCCCTCTCCCATAAGCCTCCTCTGAGAGCCATGACCCTCACAGTAATAAAGTACCCTGCATTGTGTCCAGCTGACAATGTGGCCTGCTCTCTTGGTTTATAGTCAGGTCCTCTAGCCACCTCAGGAGGACATGAGCTAGCCTGGGTATGCAGGAAGCCCAGAGTGCTGAGACTCAAGGTTTATCTCTCATGAGAAAGGATAGTGGGGAGCTGAGAAAAATGGTGGCCTTCAGTCCTATAATCCAAAAAAAATGCACTGGAAGGAAACTTTGCTCCCTTTCTTCTCTTCTTAGATGGACTCTGGATCAGGATATACTCAGTGATGTGCTGGAGGAGGGCCTCCTGCACTTCCTCTGCCACCTGCCAGGTAAAAACCTGAGGCCAACACCCTGAGTGAGCCTCACGTCAGTGTCATTGCTGGCCCCCACTGATTTGAGGAGACAGGTGACGACTGGACCCTGAAATAAAGATACAGGCTTCACCTGCTCTCAGCCTCAGCCACTGTCCTGATCCACGTCCACAGTTTGGCTTCTCCCAGCAGCTATTTGGATGACACTAGCCAGAGCCCTATGTCAATCTGCTGGCTCAGAGCTGGGGAACTGGGTGTGCTGACACACACGTAAACCCTCCCGAAACTAAATAGCCCATGAAATGAATCTGGAAATGAATAATGCAGACCGGCAGCCAGGAGACAGAAAGGGCCATCCTCCTGCATGGACAGGTGGGAGGTGAGCGCAGGAATGAGGCGTCCCCAGAGGCATGAGTTTTTAAAATTAATAACATTTCAGAGCTCTGCTAGAAGATTTTGCAGCTGCGACACACTCTGGCTGAAAGTCAGGAGTCAGTTTCTCGTGGCTCACATTTCCACAAGATGAATGACACCCATTCATGCCATCCCGCTGAATGGGGTAGCTCCCAGCAACCACTGGTTGGTACAATATCTTGGTTTAGCCAAATGTCAATGTGTGTCGTGTGCAGTAGCCCTATCCCATTGCTGAAAGGAGAGAATGCAGCCACCAGCCAGCCAGGAAATAAGACCCAGCTTCTCACCAGGCCCCGGGTGCCCAGAGCATATCAAATATTGACCCGCCTAGGAGGACAGATGGGCATTAGAAGAACAGTGGGTACAAGTTCTGCATCCACTCAGCACCATGGCATGATCCTGGTTAGGACCTCTAGCCTACATGTCTAGAAAATGACCAGGTAACCTTAGGGGAAAAAAAAATTGCTCTGTGGTTAGAGCTTCAGAGTTGGTTTTTAAAACATCAGATCAAGGAGCTGGAGAGATGGCTCAGAGGTTAAGAGCACCAACTGCTCTTCCAAAGGTCCCAAGTTCAATTCCCAGCAACCACATGGTGGCTCATAACCATCTGTAATGGGATCTGATGCCCTCTTCTGGTGTGTCTGAAGAGAGCAATGGTGTACTCATATCCATAAAATAAATAAACAAATACAAAATAAAACCATCAGATCAAACATCATCTTGAACTTCGGAATAATCACATTTATTTTCAACATCATGTTTTCAAGAACATCATCCTCCCCACCCTCCTTCCAGGGGCTGTGTGATACCCGGTTCCTGGTGGAGCATGGTGCACAGGATGGAGCAAACAAGACAGACTGATATGACAGAATGGGGCGCCACAGAAAGATTCATTTCAGCGGAGCTGTGTCCAGGACACTGTGTCTCTGACAAACCCAGAGAGGACATCAACAAAAGAAAAACCATCACAGTACCACAACATAGCAGTCCCATGGAGGAGACCGAAGTGTTAATATGCCCATATTTGGCTTGTGGGACAGGAACCCGACCTTACCCACAGTCCCTTGGGGTGGGTACCTGGCCATGCCCAGACTGGATACCAAGCAGAACAGTTAACCCCTTCTTCCCTAGTTTCCTGGCAAAGTCTAGGATCCCTCAGCCCAGCCACAAGGCTGGCTGAACACTTTGTAAACCCTACTGTCTACAGACCCCTGCTGACAGATCTGTAAACAGCCTTCCACACCTGATGCTATCCAGTCAGGGATGGCGGCTTCAAGATGAAGGGATAGTGGCAATAGAAAGTGAGTCCTGGAGTTTCCAAGGCCATGTGCACACATGTACAGCCACTGGTCCTCTAATCAAGCCCCACCATCTACAGTTATGGCTTCTTAGTTTTGGAGCAACTAACATTGACCTCCCAGACAGGGCCAGGAATGTGACATATTCATAGTGCTGAACATTTTCTTTTTTTTTTCTTAGACTTATTTATTTATTATATGTAAGTATACTGTAGCTGTCTTCAGACACTCCAGAAGAGGGCATTAGATCTCATTACAGGTGGTTGTGAGCCACCGTGTGGTTGCTGGGATGTGAAATGAGGACCTCCAAAAGATCGGTCTTAACTGCTGAGCCATCTCTCCAGCCCCAGTGCTGAACATTTTCAATGCTGTCAATCAAATAGCCACACCTCTGGCCAAACTGTCCTGCCCAAATGGAAACAAATGTAGCAGTTCCAAAGATGATGTTGGAAAGGGCAGTTTCCTGCTGATACGCCTTACTGGAAATGCTCAAGGAACCCCTATGGTCATGCCCAGAGCAGTGGCACCTGATGCCACTTAGCACCCTGCCTGCCCTCCTGACCGTCCCACCAGGTAGCATCTAGAACCCAAAGAAGGAAATTAAAGACAGACATGGCAAATGTTTAATGATGATAGATAGAAGCAGGAACAGTAGTCCTTGTTTCTATTTAGGAAACAAGAGCTTGTATGAACCAAAACCTGTACTGTGGGGTTGGCCTTACAGTGCACACAGATGGAACATATGTGTTAATGTGTTGTGGGTAGATGGGATGATTGGAAAAGCTAGCACAGAGTAGGGACCTTAGAGCTGTGTGGTTTGCTTTCGCACTTTAGGGATTTCATCTGGGTCAAATGCAGATTGCAACAAGCAGTTAAATTCAGTGCCGGGGCCACAGCTCAGAAATAACTGAGAACCATTCAAATACCAGGGGTCCCTCACCCCTTCAGTTTCCTGTGGGCCATGATGCCAGCCCCTTCTCTCTGGATTACTTTCAATGAACGGAAGCTGATGGAAAAACATCCCCTGGAGGCTTTGGAGATCTGGGCTCACTTGCACACACTGAGGGATGGGTGTTCGATCAGCTTGCATGACACCCAGCTCTGTTCTAGCCCTTTCCAAACCACCATCTACCTTACACTCACCTCATGGGTGTCTTGGTGACTCTTCTATTGCCATGAAAAAAAATGCTATGACCAAGGCAAATTATAAAAGAAAACATTTAATTTGGGTCCCACACTTGCAGAGAATTAGGATTTATGACTATCACAGAGTGAGAATGTCATCACAGGCAGACACAGTGCTGGAGAAGTAGCTAAGTGTTTACATCTGATCCACAACCATGAGTTGAGGGGAAAGAGAGCTAACTGGGAATAGTGTGGGTCTTTGAAACCTCAAACTCTATCTCCAGTGACACACACCCCTACAACAAGGCCACACCTCCTAATCCTTCTCAAACAGTTCTACCCACTGGAAACCAAGCATTCAAATATATGAATCTATGGGGGCCATTCTCATTCAAAGCACCACAGTGGGGCTTTTAAAACTCCATGTGTTGAGACCAACCATGTCAGCTGTAGAAAAGCACAGATATTTCCAGAGCATGGCCGTACCACCTATTGGATACCTCCTGACGAGCCCCTTAGATCTTTCCTGAGAAGTGGGCTTTCTCTCAAGACAGCCTAGTAGATTCGGCATCGGCCTCTGTCCCCAATACAAACTTCCCTGCTTGTTGTCTTTTCTCCACGGCACTCACCACCCATCATCTGACACTCTAGAGAATTTACAAGCTACATTGATGCTTTTCATATCCCATAGAATCAGCCATATGAGTGGGATTTTGTCTGAACTCAGCCTAGGCCATGGTCTGGGCTAGACACTACTTTGTGACACATTTGGTAGGAACTGCTGGTGGAGAGTAGTGGTTAACATGGGTGATTACCCTAGCAGTGAGCTCAGCAAATCTTTCTCCATCTGTCTCTTGCCTGTGTGGACACCCCACCCTGAGAGTCCCCTTCATGGACTCCAAGGGGGTACCTCCACTCTTCCTCACATCCCACCTGTCTTGGGTTAGCAGCAAGTTCTGGTCTAGTCATCTCCTTTGTAAAGTATCTCCATACTTTGGGACCTGAAGAAAAGATACGATGTGCATGTACCTGTCATCAGTGGGTCCACGAGCCTAATGCTCTCCTGAGGGCTCCAGAGGCCACACCAGGGCCAAGGAATGGGAAGCAGAACCAGTACCTCTTTCCATCTCCATAGTCCTGCCAACTCTTCCCATTCTCACCACTCAGGGGGTTAGCTGTACCTACTTGAAGAGACATGGGAAATGTGTATCTTAGCCAGTGTTCCTTTGCTATGAAGAGACACCATGACCATGGCAACTTTTATAAAGGAAAGCATTTAATTGGGGCTGACTTACAGTTCAGAGGTTTAGTCCATTATCGTCATGGCAGGAAGCATGATGACATGCAGGTAGACATGGTACTGGAGAGGTAGCTGGGATTTCAACATTCAGATACACAGGCAGCAGGAAGAGAGAGACACTGGGCCTGGTTTGAGCATTTGAAACCCCCAAAGCCCACCCCCAGTGACACACTTCCCCCAACAAGGCCACACCCACTCCAACAAAGTCACACTCATTCCAACAAGATCAGACCTCCTAATCTCTCTCAAGTAGCTACTTTCTAATGACAAAACATTCAAATATTTGAGCCTATGAGGGTCATTCCTATTCAAACCACCACATTCCACTCCCTGACCCCCATAGGTCTATAGATATAGTGCAAAAAATGCATTCAGTCAGTCCAGCTTCCAAAGTCCCCATAGTCTATCATAGTTTCAACACTGTTTAAAAAGTCCAAAGTCCAAAGTATCTTCTGAGACTCATGGCAATCTCTTCACGGTAATCCCCTGTAAAAGTCAAGCTCAAAAAGCAGATCACATACTTGTACAATACAAAATATACATGACCATTGCAAAAGGGAGGAAAGGGCGTACAGTGTGGAAATACTGGACCAAACCAAGACAGAAAAACAGCTGGACAAACTCCAAACTCTGCATCTCCATGTCTGATGTCAAAGCACTCTTCAGATCTCCAACTCCTTCCAGCTTTGTTGACTGCACACACTTCTCTCTCTCAGGCTGGTTCCACGCCCTGTTCACAGCTTTCCTCTGCAGGTGTCCCATAGCTCTGGTGTCCCCAAGTTCTTGGGGATTCCAAGGCAATCCAGGCTTCACTTTCATGGCTTCAATCCATGGCCTCTCTTGGTCTCTGTACAGGGACACTCTTAATGCATGACTAGCCTCTGCAGATTTCCTTAATCCTGGAGGAGGATTCATAACTCCTTTCTTGGATCCTTGACTCTAAAGCCAAACCATGTGGCTGAAGCTGTCAAGTCCTGCTTCTTGCTGGGGCTGGAACATGACCCCTTGTTCGGTTACATCTGCACCAGCTTTCTGATGCTAACCATTTCCCTCACCACCTAAGATTTTCTTTAATTCCTTTTTACTAGCTGGAAGCTGACCTGGGTGGGGTCTTGCCCTGAGGTCACACTTCCCTTTATTCCATTTAACTCCGTCACACTTTCTGGTGCCCCTTTTCTCCTCAAACTGTACATTTTTAATTTTTCCTTGCTCAGTTTGCTCTTCTTCATTATAGAGCTGCACAAGACCAACTGGCAACACAGTCAATACTAGGCTGTTTTAAATCTCCTGTGCCAACGCCATTAATCCAAAACTTATATTTAGCCTCAGGCAGACTTTTCAGACAAGGGCAAAAAAGCAGCCACATTCTTTGCCAAAATATCACTAGCACAGTCTCTAGGCCTCTTACTAACATCCTTCTCCTCTGAAAGCTCTTGACCTGAAAATCAGAATCTACGTTGCCCTCAGCACCACTGTCTTCCATGTTTCTATGAGTATGGCCCATTAAACTCCAAAAACATTCAACTGCTTTTCTAATCCAAACTTCACATTCTTGCCAACAAGCAGCAAGGTCAGGCCTATCACAGCAATACCCTGCTCCCTAGCACCAACTTCTTTCTGTCTTAGTGAGTGGTCTATTGCTGTGAAGAGACACCAAGACCATGACAACTCTTGTCAAAGAAAATGTTTCCTTGGAGCTTGATTTTGGTTACAGAGGTCTAGTCTGTGACCATCATGGCAGGAAGCACAACAGCATGCAGGCAGACATGGTGTTGGAGAAATAGTTCAGAGTCCTACACCTGGATCCACGGGCAGCAGAAAGAGAGAGAGCTATTGGGCCTGTCTTGAGTATTTGAAACCCCAAAGACCACACCCAGTAATACACTTCCTCCAACAAGGCCACGCCTCCTCTAGTAAGACCACACCTCCTAATCCTCATCAAGGAGTTCCACTCCCTAATGACCATTCAAATATATGAACCTATGGGGCCATTCCTGTTCAACCAGCGCAATATGTATATATTCCATCTTGTCTGGAAACAGAAGTCTACTTTGAATGGATTTAAAATTCTCAAGTTGACAGTCACTTCATTACTATAACAAAATACCACAGCAGGGTAATTTGTGAAGAAGTTTCTGCACCCCACAGTTTGGAGGCTGGGTAGCTGAGTGGCCCCATTTGTTCGGCCTCTAGGGAATGGCCTCAGCATCACAGACTCAGCCGAGAGCTCACACCCCTGTGTAAGAGAAGATGGACAGACAGGGAGGCAAGGGGCTCAGAGGTGAGACTCAGGCCTGTAGAGGAACCTACTCTCTCTCAGACCAGACACAACCCCACCGAATAGCTAAGCCTTTCCAAAGCACTTCCCCGAAGACCAAGGCTCTGATCCTAAGCTCTGCCTCTTAAAGGTCTCACCACTATCCACACACTACCTCACTGGAGGTACAACTTCCAAAACATAGACTTTGGGGCATACACTAAACCTTCCTCAAACCATAGCCAGGAACTTAGGTGCTTAGTCTCCCAGACCATTTGTGATAAGGCTTTGGAATTTGGAAGAGCTTCAGAGCCTGCTGAAAAATTTCATCACCCTTGATGATAGGAATAAAGTCCAAATCCAGTTGACCAAGATGCTGCAGAAGCTGACATGCCCTACTGTCCATAGCATGCTCCTGCCTTTCATTAGATAATCTTCAACTCCCAGAGTCACCTTTGTCTAGTCTGAGATGCCTCCTCTGCCTGGTCACTCCTGAGAATGAAGAATTATTAGATTCATTGCAGAAATGAAGCTTACCACAGTTATGTATCTCTGATCATAAGTGAAGCCATTTACAGCTCGCTGGTGACCAGGGTACAAGACAACCTACATCTCACAGGGCTTCCACATTGGCTTCCAGACCTAGGGATGACGCCTCACGTTCGGGAGGTCCGTTTGTGCAGAGGTCCTAGCACAGACCTGTATAGCAGCATCCATGACATCCTATAACTGGTGATGGTCCTCTGCTCTTCGTCTTCCTGGGAGATTATAACCAAGGTGGCCGTTGAATCCAAGTGGGTATGTTGAAGATCCATGGGGTTAGAGTCCAGGCAAGACTTGAGCTCTTGGACCTAGAAGTCTATAAGCTCTACATGTGAGGAGGGACAGTGGGGATGGGGACATCTCTTCAGGCCAAAGGGTTACTGTCCCTGAGAGAACACGTATGGCGAAGTCTCAAAAACAGTCCAAGGACAAGGAGTTGACTAGCACAGAGCAACAGAGAGCTAGCAACTCGCCCTTCTCCACTCAGCATCACCTCAGATGCAGCTAGCAGTGTCCTGCACGTACAGCTACGCACAGGGCAGCTGGAGGCCCCGGAGTGAGCCTCTTTGAGTAACACTCGAGCTCATGTCCTTGAGGGGGCCAGAGTGAGAAAAGAACTCTCCTGACTAGACCCTAAGAGACCCAGAAGCAAAGCAGCATTGCTCCCGACAATTTCATCCCTGCTTGTTGGCGAGCCTACAGTAAGCCGGCTAGATTTAGATTTTAAGAAGACCTATAGATCATCGGGTGAAATCTGAATTTCCCACAAACAATGAATGGTTCCAGTATAAGTCTGCCCCAAATACTGCTGAGTCACTGGCCAAGTATTCACTACTTGTCTGAAATTTAAACTGGACTGTCTTGGTCTTTTATCTACAGTGCAGGGTGGGGGATCTGACTCCGAGCCTATGTAGCCACACAGGCTCCACCATCAACTCCAGGAGTTCTAGGCCAACCAAACAGCAATGATGGCTAGTGTATAACAAGGACCAGGCCTCCCTGAAAGTGCCTACGGCTGCTGAGACTCATCTTTTCACACTCCCCGCCCCAGTGAAGCCCAGGATGAGATCACCAATCTCAGGGTCTTCAACCCAGAGCACATTAAATTGCGCACCAGAACACAGTGAAATGAAATATACATCCAAGTATTTGATACATGTGTGATGCCCCGGACTAGAGGATGGAGTGAGGGAGAAAGGGATGATGAAAGATTTGTCTTATCTACAGCACTCAGCACTAATCAACCACAGGACTACTGGGACCCAAATGATCCCAGACCATGGTCCAGGAGGTATGGTCACCTCCCCAAGGCCCTTCCAGAGCGCCCCAAATTGCACAGTGTTCGATTCTCTGGGAAGAGCAGGAATATGGTGTGGACTTCTTTAGCATCCAGCGTTAGTTCCCAGGCTATCCATGCGGCAAGGCACCTCTATAGCAACATCTGGAACCTTCCACAATACAGCTGGCCTGGGGTTTATTGATGACATACTCTTGACACTTGTACTCCATACAATTTGGGGACACTGGTCCAGTGTTGACTTCATCCAGCAATCTTTTAAAATTTTGGGTATATGTAGGTCACCTTCCCTCCTAAAAAGGGGGGGGGAGGCTGGGGGCACAAAGATGGCCTGAGAACACAGACACATTACACCCACAGGTTCAATGGCTGTGTAAGGGCTCGGGCAATAACCACATACAGCATGGCTTTCTCAGGCATCCACCACACATGGCATTGACATATAAGGACTTGGGCCCCCACCACATGTGATGTGACTGTGACAATTTGGATATACACCACACGTAGTGTCGACTGATGACAGAGACTGTAGCTGCCAGAGGCAGCTGTTTCTGCTTCTTGAGAGGAAGCAGTGACTCTCAGCTAAGACCAGGCCCTTCTATCCTTTCTACTCCATAAAGACTCCATATCCCCAAGTTAGAGTCTGTTAGAGCAGGCGGTGACCAGTAAAGGCAGCTTAAAAGGCAGGAACCAGGCATGGAGGGGTTGTGTGGGTACCCTGAGTACAGCCCTCTTTGGGGTACACAAGTGCCTGGAATCCTGAGCTGACCAGGAGCAAACAGGTCTGTCCTGAAATATTGATTCCAAGTACCAAAAAATCCATGTTGATTGTGAGTCTCTGATTATCAAGCTCCTGGCCTGGCCACACATCTATACACAGAGGTTCTTTGAGCATTTACACCTCATTATTCAATCTGTGGCCATTTTTTTTGTCTCTTTTAAATGAAATAGGACAAAAGAAATAGACTGTCACGTCTGTAGGGTCGAGACCGAAAGTCTTGCTTGCTCCACATGGAGACACAGTTGCATGGTGACCTGGGTGGAGTGGGCACAGGCTGACCAGGGTCACTCTCTTCCCCTGAGCTCTGTACACTTTCCTCTCTTTATACAACCAGCTCCATGCTTTCCTCCGACACTTGGCTAGGAGATGAGACACATTCCTGACTTGGCTGTCGGGGCTGCCTCCTCCACAGTGATTCCCTTCATGTCATCTGGCATCTGGCCATCCGCGCGCCACACGTTTAGGTCCCCAAAGATCCCAGTCTCAATCATCTCCTCCTGCCAGGGGATGGAGCAGTTGCCAGAGGCGAATTCTTGGAAGAATTCTGTGTCCGCTTTGTCAAAAACCACGCCCTTGACTGTGGAAAAGGCACCCACGTCCTGAATGTTCTTGGCATAGACAGTCCTAGAGTCTGGGATGAACGGAGGGATGAGCATCCCTGGGAAGAAACAGGAGACAGACCAGAGAGACTCATGGTGAGGAAACCGCAGAGCCAAAGGGTTCCCGCAGACACACAGAAGACCCGCTGCTCTTCCTGATGCTGATGGAAAGAGCCAGCCCCCATGCTGCACGCTCAGCAGTCAGACTGGATGACGGACAGAGTGGAAGATGCCCAGATCTGGCTTAAAAGCTGTGTGGGTGTGTAGGTGGATGTGGGGTAGGTGGGTGTTTCCCAGGCTGGCCTGAAATCACAATCCTCCTGCCTCAGCTACCCAAGGCTGGTGTTACAACTCTGATTCACTACACCAGCTAGGAAACCTTTTAAAAGAAATCTCAGCCCTTGCCTACGCCTTCCTGAGACCCACCCGAGACCCATCTCTCCATGAGTCAAGCATCTTGAAACCCCTTACACCAGGGCCACCTTCGAGGGTCCCTTCCATGGCAACCGCACCTTCCCTGCAGCCCCAGACTCAGAGCTCTTGCCTGACCCCAGGTAGGCATGAGAGTGGCAGATGTCCACTGAGAGTGGCAGATGTCCACTGAGCTCCGCATCCTCCCTCCCCAGCTGCACTTCTTGACAGAAGCTACAAGATGCAGGGTGGTGTTGGTCTTGTAGAGCACAGGTGTCAACTCAAGTCACCTAACCTCCCGGCCTGGCTTCCTTGGGGCGTTTTGACCCTAACCTTGCTATCCTGCCTGCGTTGGCCCAGGCTGACTGTGTCCCATTACTCCCTTGCCCCTCAGAAGACAGTCCTTACACCTTCTGAGCCAGGACCCTTCCTGGTCTCAGGGCCTTATGACAGCTATGCCAAGAATAGCCCGTCTTCAGATGAAGTACTTAGCTCTTCTGCCCAGAAGTAACTGCTCTTGGGAGAGTCTTCTCCTCCCTATGTCTCCTCTCTCATCCTGTATTCTACGCCATACATTCCAGAGATCCAAGGATTCAAGTGAGGCAGAGTTTGTCTACCTGTGAGAAATTCACTCACTCCACAGCGTTTGTCTTGACGCTGCAGCCACAGGATACCGTGTGTGCGACCTGTGTATATGCGTCTGTGTATGTGTCTATGCATGCATAGCTGCTTGTGTGTGAGCCCATGCATTTACACATGCACGTGTGCATATGCACTCACCTGTGCATGCCTACAGGTCCATCTAATGCCTGTGTGTGATATGGTATGGTGTGCACATGGATGTGTGCACAAGCGCGTGTGTCTGTGCACCCCTGAAAGTGTATACACATGTGTATTTTCAAGGATGAATATAAGGAAAATACTATGAAGCAGGTTTGGGGCTTCTACACTGGCTTGTTACCTGGATTTCCCACCTGCCTTCAGTCTGCCTGACCCTATGGATAAGGGGCCATCAGGGTTCCCTGTGCCCTCTCAGGCTTATGGTACTGCCCATACCGGCTTCGAGCTGCCTCCAGCTGATATCTTTGAAGAGGATGTTTGCCCGCAGCACATCACAGGTCCCATCCCGGAAGCCCAGGCGCTTCTCAGGGTCCTTCTCCAACAGCTGCTCACAGAAGTCCTTGCTGGCCTGGCTGAACTTGTCCGGGTACTTCACAGGCTCCGAGATGATGCGCTGCTTGAGCTCTTTGTTCTCTACCTGCATGGCGGGCAAACGCACCACAGTCACTAGAGCCCTGGTGCTCACCCTCACTGGGGCGGGCGTGGCCGATGGTGTAGAGTGGGTGTGGTCAGTGGTTGGGGTGGGCGTGACCGGTGGCTGGGGTGGGCGTGGTCTGTGGCTGGGTGGGCGTGGCCGATGACGTTCGGTGAGCCCCACCCAGGTGGCTGGACCTCGAAAAACTCCCATCTCAGGACAAAGAAACAAAGTGAAGTCCCCAGACACCAAGGCCGTTTCTAAGGATGGTGCTGGTTGACTTTTCCACATTTTCACTTAGCTAGTCCGCCACTGCACAGAATATGACCAGAAGCCAACATTGCTGCCTGAGAGCTTGACTGGGCGTATAAACCATCTGAGAGACACCTAAGAAATAAGTTTGCCTTACTCCTGGCCAGCTTTGGTGGAGTCTCTCAAACAAAGCTGCCCACACCCAAAGTGTAGGACAAAGACAGTGTGGCTTGCTCCCCAGACATCCCCCATTGCAGACCCAGTCTTCATCATCTCTCTGACGGACACGGGCAGAACGGAAACGCACCATGTGGAACTTGAATTAATGTTAGCGCACACAGCTTGCCCCAAGGCCTGTCACTGGGGAAGCCTGTGGGACTCAGACACTTCTCTAACGTTCTGCCAGGATCACATGACAGCATAGAGCTGTAAGCTCAGGCAAGGACAAGCTAGCAGCAAGTAGGTGGACGCTGTCCCTACTGGGACATAAAATAGCACCTGGCCTTGGGCCCAGACCAACCTCTGTGCGTAAACAGAAATGAGGAGCAGAGAAAGTATGTGGGGTGGTTGTCCAAAGCCCCAAGAGCAGTGTCCTGGTGGCCCACAGTTAGCTGGGGACTCGCCAGTGGTCTCTTTGTGAAGTCTGCACCAAAAGAACCTAACGATAGAAGCCGCTGTCCTACCAGGGAGAGATGCCTGGTCTCAGCTATAGCGTGTTGACTCTGCCACCTGCTGGATGTGGTGAGAAAGAACATTTAGAATCTCAGCAGCTCCTCTCTCAGGTTTGAAGAACAGGTAGGCTCTGGGACAGACTATCAGGCAGGAGCAGGACCCCCAGAGCTTGCACCCCTTATATAGTCCTTGGCACAACCCACCTATCCACAGCTGCCCCAGAATGGACCCTTTCGGGGGTTCCTGCCAGGTGACACCTACCTTCTCTCCTCGGGCTCGGAAGGGGCCCCTGGCTGCGATCATCTCGTACAATGTTACCCCCAGGGCAAAGTAATCCACAGAGAAGTCGTATTCTTCACCACGCAGGAGCTCAGGGGCCATGAAACCTGCCACCATGAACATATGTCGGTTCATAGATGCACCCGCTTTCCCACAGCAGGGTCCCTACCTAGTACTCACAGACCTACTGAAGCTCCCCCCAGGGGACTGGGTGGTCTCACCACCAGGGGTTTTTGAAGTCAGAAATCTCTTTGTTGTCACTGCAGGACGTTGAGTATAACCCTGGATGCTCTTTATTGGATGCCCACATGGAAACACCCAAAAATGTCTTCCAACATAGCCAAAGATTCCTAGGGGCAGAATTGCCAGGGTTAGGAATCTCACTCCCGTGGAATATGAAGCCACCACTCAGACTCAGGACAGTGTGAGTGTGTAACTCATGGGATAGACAAATGTAACAGAGGCTGCTGGGAGTTTCTCTCTCTCCTCTTACAAGGACACGGAAGTGAGATCTGTCCTGTAATCCAGAGTGAACCTGGTGACCCAGGCACTGTGGCCAAAGCCTGAGAAACACGAGTGATGGGGGTCGCAGTCCTACGCTGTCCTCGGTCACTTTGTTCCTTGAACCCCTTCCTGATAGCACAGCCACTGTGTGTCCTTCTCCACAAGCACGGCCTCTCTGGTCCTCCTAGCTGTCTGCTCACAACTTGGCCGTTGGCATGAAAATCTCAACCCCTTACTACCCACCACATATTAATGTCCAGCATCTACAACACAGTGTATAAACCATCTCCTCCCACCCATCCTGTTGGCTTCTCAGCCCCACGTAACAGGCTATGGAATTGCTCCTGGTCTCCTAGGTGATTAGCCCTTCTGGAAGGCGAATTGTCGAGCATCCCTTTCCAAGGCCATGCCCGCCACGTCTCCACTCCAAGACATCACCAGTGTTCACCCCGTGGCACCCCCGGCTGTGCCAAGCTACACTCTGACTGTGCCAGCCTTTGCCTTCGTGGGTTTGCACAGAATATTGCAGAGCCAGCACCCGTGAGCTACTGGGTGAAGGAGCAAGTGTATTCCTGCTTCTTCTGTAATGAGCTCATCTCCTCATGACAGGAAGCAGAAGACAGAGGCATACTTTTCCTCTATCCAGAGGATGAATGAACATGCCCCATGCACAGCCTACAGTTGTGGACTGAACTGGGAGGGAGGGCATGGGTTGGGTGGGTGGAGGGAAAGATCTGTCAAGAACAGGACTCATTGGCGCCTGGAATATCAGCTTCTAGTTTGCACCTAATTCAGCATTTCCAGCACTGTGGTCCTAGGCAAAGGATTCACGAGGTGGCTAGAGTTGCCTCTGCAGCTCGGTAAGGTAAAGATTAGGCAGGCAATGGCGCCCTCTCCTGGCCATCTGGGTCTCATCCTCAGTTCAGCGGGACTAGTTCTGGTCTCGATGTAAGTTCTTCAGCTCTTGCTCCAGCAGATCTGGGACTTGTAGTGAACCAAAGAGATCCCAGTGAAGTTTGAGCCAGCTCGTGAGAGAAAGCACAACCGTGTCTTCACGAAGTTGTGCAATGGCTTCTAGCCAAGCTGTTTCCAGAATCCTTTTCTCAGACTCCCTTCGCCCTGTGCCTGCACAGAGCCCTCAGCACCCACCGGCCGCCCAAGCCAGACAAGCACCACCTCCCGAGGGTCAGTAAGGATCTGCCCTACTCCAGAGCGGAGGGGGAACGTTCTTGTCTCTCTACCCACCATGGCATCAGGGACAGTCTCGGATGGTACCTAAGGCACAGGGACCTGGTAATCCTGCAACACAAAGCAGGAGTCCGTCTCCACTCTGTTTACATCCCAACTCATGTCCTGGATGATGGCAGATAATACAATAAATATCTAAGAAGTCCTGTCAGAAGTCAGCCTGAATACAAGGCAAACCTGAATATGGAGAAAGGGGGGACTTAAATACAGGAATCTACAGCACGCAAATGCCAGGTATGCAGTGGCCACGTAGCCTCATACGCCTATGTGGTAAGTGTTAAAACCAAAGACTCTGACAGACTAAGCGCACCATCTGAGGTCACAGAGCCACTAAACATGGGCCTGGCCCATGCTCCTGCTCCAGCTGACTCAAGTCTCTCCTTTCCTCTGCATGTGCTGCCTCCCTCCCTTCCTCTGAGGGGGATGAAGGCAGAAGAACACACGTGTGTGTGTGTGTGTGTACTTAGACACAGATACATCTACAGTCACTCATATGTGTGCAAGAGTGTGTGTACATAAAACCTATACACACCGAGATGCATGCCCGTGTGTGCACAGATAAATGTACCAAGCATACTTGTTGAGGTGCCTGTACACATTCACACATGAGTACACATATATATCTACAAATAAATGCACGCATGAAATGGCACATATACAGATGTGCATATAGACATGTACACGCACAAAGACACATTTGTAAAGATGCACACACATATGTATTTGCATGTATGCACACAGAGACTGTCATGGGTGCATGCATACAGAGAGGTGCCTTCATACACATACATGCATGCTTCACACAGAGGGAGCTGTGTGCCTACATACATGTACAAACAGATACGTGCAGATACACATATGCACAGATGCACATGCACATACAGGCTTATGCACATCCACACATGTGCTTACACACAAAGACCCCCATGTGCACGCTCAGTCGCACTGACAAGACCTACAACTGTATACACCATGTGAGAGCAAGCACATAGGTAGGAATGTGTGTACACAGGCATGCATGCCCACAGAAAGACACACATGTGCATAGCCTGCCTGTTGGTGGGTACCTACCAGAGTTGGACTGAAGCCCAGCAAGAGCTGGTTGAGGAAAGCCTCTGTCCCCTGTGCTCGGTGGTGTGACCTACACAATATGTCCTTGGGTCCAGCCTTCTATAAGATACCCCGGGCAAACTCATTCTGCCAGTGCGCAGGAAGTCACTTAGTGTACAAGCCCTGTGTTCTCTTTGCCCATCGTGGTACCAAGGAGGCAGCTTTGACAGGCTGGTGAGACTGTCCTGCAGGGGACTAAACAGTTCTTGAGCTGCTGACAGAACCTGATTGCCACTGTTTGCTCTAGAGGATAAGGAGCCGTGCTCCACAACCCCCACTCTGTTACCACTCAGGTCTTGGGGCTCCTGCTGCCTCAACCTCTGGGAGAGAGGACAACCCAAGGCCTCCTCTTGGATGCCAAGCCTTCCCAGCCCCCTCCCCCAGTGCTCAGACCTTACCTGGGGTCCCTGCGTAGCCCTTGGTCTTATTCTGCCCTTCCTTCAGCTCCACAGCCAGTCCGAGATCAGAAATTCGGATATTGCCTACAAGTTGAGACAAACTGAGGTCACACATACTCCATAGAACAGAGGTACCAGGTGTGCCCAGGGCTCAGCCGTGTTCCCTTGCACAGCAGCAAAGCACATACTGTATGTACGTATATACCACACTCTACACACACATATCCACTCCCCACAAAGATGTATCATACACATACTAGGCATACCGCATATACCTTACATACAAACATGTAACACCTGTTGCATGCATACATACATGCATACACACATATATGCATATACATATATATGCATATTTTACATATGCATATTTATACACACACACACACACATACACATACACACACTCCGTAGCTTACACCACTGTCCTTTATACCCTAACACTACTAGGCCCTCCTTTGGTGACTTCAAAGAGGCTGAAGAAACCACGCCTTGGGCCCCCAAAGCTGCCGTGACCTGCATCCACCCCAGGGCTCACCATCATTGTCCAGCAGCACGTTCTCTGGCTTGAGGTCACGGTAGACAATGCGTCTCTGATGCAGGTGCTCCAGGCCACTGATGATCTGTGCTGTGTAGTAGATGGCCCGCGGTTCTGGAAAGCCAGGGTTCTCCTCATCCACGTTGTAGATGTGGTACCTGGAGGCAGAACACCATGGGAGGCACGCACACGGGCTTAAGGGCAGTAAAATGCAGGAACAGAGAGCCCGGATCTTAGGGCATACATGTATCAGCAGAGCATTGTCAGCTTGGGACCAAGCATCGATGTTCCCCTGGAAAAGCCCAAGGCTAGAGGCCTTGGATGCCACCTTACCCATAACTGTTTGAGAGACAATGGTTAAAAAGGCACCCAAACTTGTTACCTGACACATTCTTCCTTCCGACTCCAGAGCAGAGCTGAGACAGGGCAAGGGGAGATGAGCTCACCCTCAGTTTCTTAAAGCACAAGCAACCCCCCAAACTCTACGTACGCCTGTGGTCTGCTCCACCAGACCTTGAATCCCTGGGTGGATCTGACAGCAGCGTTTCCTTCCCAGCCCCTTCCCACAGGACCCTGAAGTTTGTCCTCAACACTTTACAGGGGAGCAAAGCACACAGCTAGACGCTGTGAATGGCCTAAGCTGTGTTGGGGCAGGGGAGGGGGGAGAGAAGCTGCAGACCAGGGTTTTAGAAGGAAATCAGAAGTTCCTGAGGAGGGGTGTGGACAGAACATGCGACGCTAAAAAGAATCCCCCAGCATTCTGTGTAGCCCCATTCCCCTTCCTGAAGGTAGATTGTCTAGACTTCAGGTTACTCATCTGAAGAAAAGGCAGTTAGCTTTGCTTGAATGACAGGGTAAGCAGATGAGCTGAGAGACACAGGGACTTGAAGTTACAGCTCCCTTTAGTGGCACCCTACATTCCCAGGGCACCTCAGGGTTTGTGTTAGCCTTGTGCACTAGGTACCCAGGGATCTCTTCCTGCTAACCGTGTGTGCCAGTTACCCCAGGGACTCACCACCTCATCCTCCTGACACTGACTTGGCCACTATTGTTTGTCACTATTTTACAGAATGGGAACCTGAAGTAAAGAGTGGTGGAGTCACCCAGCCAATGCAAGCCGCTAACCGGACATCCCCGAGAATGCAGGAATGACCTCAGGGCACCCTGAGGCTTGGCTAGCCCAGGCACCATCAGAGTGGGAACCCTCCTGCTACAAGCAATAGGCAAGCTGGCCTCTAGACAGCCATCCAACTCTCTAGCCCTACAGGATTGGGCACTGATGGCATCGTTAATTTTAATTTCTTAGCCCCCTCAACCCACAGTTCTCCACCAGAGCTATCGACGATCCACATGCCCTCTGTTACCAGTCCCCAACAATCATAGAGACACGTGAGCGTGTGCAATGACAGGCAAACCTTAAGTCCTGGGCCCCACCACACATGAACCATAGTTGAAAGCAGTCCCAGGTCTGGACACCTTTACCTTACGTCACCTCCATTCATGATGGTCATCACCAGACAGAGGTCCGTCTTGGTCTCGAACGCATAGGCCAGAGACACAATGAACCTGCTGTGTACCTTGGCCAGAATCCTCTTCTCAACAATGGCGCCCTGGAAGCAGAGGTGTGATCTTCAGTCCTCAGGAGTGCACCGTGGAGAGCACACATGCTAGGCACAGCGCGGGACAGGTTTGCAATCTGCCTGAAATCTGGCCGGCATTCACTCAGGGACATGGCCTTGGTGTTGACTGGGACATCTCTGTCACTGCCCTGTCCACCCTCCCCTCCCCTGCACCACCACAGCCCCTCCATCGAGGCCTCGCTTGCATCCAGCTAGCTCCCAATGCAGCCCGATCTTCCAGAAGAGCCTGCTTTATGTGAGAGCCGCAGGTCATGTCCCCACGGACACACTGAAGTCTGGAAAGTGTTGTACTGGGTTGCAGGTCCATGTGGGTGGCCCAGCACTAGGATTACAGTTCCAGAAGCTGCAGTTATTTGTGTGTTTGTCATTTGGAGGCATGGACTCACTATGTAGCCCTGGCTCTCCTAGAACTCTCCATGTGGGCCACTGAACTCACACAAGTCCAGTCACCGCCTCTGCCTCCAAAGTGCTGGGACTAAAGGGGTGCGTCACCATACACAAGCTTAAAGGTGTTATTTTTTAAAGTATGCAGTCTTGTCCCTTTTAATTGAGATACTTTTTTTATTTATTTCTTTCATGTATGTGTGCACTGTAGCTGTCTTCACACACACCAGAAGATGCCATCGGATCCCATTACAGATGGTTGTGAGCCACCATGTGGTTGCTGGGAATTGAACTCAGGACCTCTGGAAAAGTAGTCAGTGTTTTAAGCCACTGAGCCATTTCTCCAGCCCCTAATTGAGATACTTTAAATAAAGGTGAATAAGTTAAATCGTTTTCCAATTTTATGAATAGCTCCAAATTCAAAACAGAATCAATCACCGAGGCCCTTTAGAAAATACACTTCCAGCAGCACAGCGGTGATGCACGCTTTTAATCCCAGCACTCGGGAGACAGAGACAGGTGGAACTCTATGAGTTTGATTGAGGCCATCCTGGTCTACAGAGTGGATTACAGGACATCCAGGGCTACACAGAGAAATCCTGTCTCAAAAAACCAGGGGGAAAAAAGAAGGGAGAGAGAGAGAGAGAGAGAGAGAGAAACTAGGTCTTCCATGTTCCATGACCTCTTTTTTTTTCTTCTGTCATATATTACATCCCAAACATAGTTTTTCCTCCCTCCACTCCTCCCTGTCCTCTCCCCATTTCCCTCTTTCCATAAAGCTCTTCTTTAAAGATCAACCTTAGACCTCCATGAGGTGCATCCCCAAGGCCCCTGGGAAAGGCACCTGGATTTGCCTGGCACCTCCATTGGCACCTGCTATTTGAACCCTTCACTAAAGGCTCGGGGACCCGCTGGGGGCTGATGTTCATCCCTAAGAGTTTCACAGCATTATCTGTACTGTACAGCAGGGCTGTGTCCCCTGGACAATAAGCTGCTTTCGCTGATCCTGCCTTAACTAGACACTGACGCCGACAAAGGAGGAAATGAAATCCTGGCAGCCTGCCTGTGTCCTCCACTCATTCTTGTCCCCTGGAAACCTGTGTTCGGGGGAGGAAAAGTGGTCCTGCATGGCAGCAGCATCACAGATGGGTTCTGCCTCTTGTGAGCAGCACCTGCTGACAGAGGGCTGCCTCAGTCTCCCCCGTATGGAATCGCAATAGGAGCCAGACCTCACAGAGAGGTTTCTAGATAATCAGACACATGCCGTTGCAGCTCCCCCTCTGAACTGCTCCTGAGCATGCTACAGATGAGCTACAGCCCCGCCAGTGGCTGCCTGAGTCGGGGCAGACCAAAGGGCAGCATACATGCACAGTAGCTGAGGCCCGTGCAGACCTCCACAGGAGCCTTGGTGGGTGATCTCCATTCTACCATCCCTCAAGTCTAAGGGCATCCAACTGCTTACTGGGCTCCCTACCTGGTACCCCTTCCTCTTCTTCAGACGTTTCTTGTTGAGCTTCTTGCAGGCATACATCTTGCCGGTCGCCTTCATTTGGCAGGCAGACACTTCCCCGAAGCCCCCCTTCCCCAGGACCCTGAAGTCCAAGAACCAGTCTTCACCTATGGGCTGGGCTTCCAACCACTTCCACTGAAGAAATCGCAGGAAATACAGGCTTTCCAGGTACTCCTGGAAGGGGGCCTGGCTTAGGTGCTCCATTGTGGCCTGGAGCAGAGGTTGGAAGAGGCCATCTTGGCTCCCGGTTGGCCCTTCCTTCACCTTTATTATCAGGCCCTGGTCCAGAAAGTTGCAGAAGAGTGTACCCTGTGGGTCCAGGTACTCAGCCAGGATGGCCTGTGCCTTCTGTGGCCGAAGGTCGTCATCGGTCGTGTCGTAGTCCTCAATGTCCTTCCAGAGCTCGAGAGCTGGCACATGCCTCTCGTCTGTCTTCAGGAACTGTTGGAAGAGTCTCTTGCCGATGGGTTGCTCTGAGCACAAGCTCTCAAACTCTAGGCTGAGGTTGTCACGGAGACCCTCGCACTTGGACAGTGGGGGCAACCGGAGCTTGGCCAGATACTTCTTGTCCCGGGAAGACGGTGTACTGCTTCCGTCAAAGCTGCCTCGGGCAGCGATGAAGGCAGAGTTGGCCACCACGGTCTCCAAGGACCCGAAATCCATCCTGATGATGCCCTGTGTCCACTTCAAGTGTTAAGACTCATAAGCTGAAGTCATGCTCAAGGCTCTAGCAGTCCAAGGAGACTTGACCCTTGGCCTGTGGCCTGCCCCTGCCCTTGTAGGACAAGGGAGGCATGCAGCCGTGGCCAGGGTGCTTGGGAACCCACTAAGAAGCCCAAGGAGACCAGGGCTGACAAGTATCTAGCTAAATCCCAGCCCTGGGGTCACTGAGGACACCTTAGGGGTGACCAACAGGTGCCAGAAAAAGACAATCCTCTAAGCTGCTCCAAATCGGATTAGAGTTCAGCTCGATTGTTTTCCCCCTGGTGCTGCCTTCATGTTCCCAAGGGAAGGGCACGTCAAAGGCTCCTGGAAGGCCGTAGGGAACAGTTCTATCCTTCCCTGGCCTTGGCAGGTGAACAGAACTTGTCTATGTCCTTCTGGGATGTGAGTCTGGGGTAGAAAGTAGTCAGTCAGTCCCAGGAGAAACCTCCATTTATTTGTTTGTGGCTTCCAGGTTGTTTTCTATACTATTTATTTTTTAAAGATTTATTTTATGTATATGAGTACACTGTCACTGTCTTCAGACACACCAGAAGAGGGAGGGTATTGGATCCCAGTACAGATGGTTGTACGCCATCATGTGGTTGTTGAGAATTGAGCTCAGGACCTCTGGAAGAGCAGTCAGTGCTCTTAACTGCTGAGCCATCTCTCCATCACACCCCAACACTTTTTAGGTTTTATCCTTAAGAAAATAGCATGCAAGAAGCCTCCTGATAACAGAAATCTAGAGGAGAAAGCCCACAGTGACCAGTTTCCCTGTCTTAGGTGAGACCATAGGCACTTACTGGGGAAACAAGTCTTCTCCTTGTAGACTTGTCAGAGAAAGAGGACAAGGATAGGGTACAGGAGACCCACAGACCATCATGTCCAATTCCCTGTCGAGCCAGAAGATGCATGAGACATGAGCCCAGGATGCATCTAGGACTCAAGGGGTTGGGGGGGGGGCGGTCCAGGCACACTGAAGACAGACTTGAAACAGCAGGGACTCATCTGGGCATACTCAGGACCCAGCTCAGACACTGGCCACATCCAGGACACTCCTGGGAATGTCAGAATCTATGGGCATGTCACCATCTCCTGGGGACCATGTCTGTCATGTCTGTAGGTACTGCTGATGGTCTAAGGAGGAGTCACAGGAGTAAGTACTTACAGAAAGGAGAAAGGGATGTGTTGAGAATAAAGGAAAACCTGGAAAACCCGAGTCAGGAGGCTAAGGGAGTGTTCAGCCCACCCCCCTTCTCTGAAGGACGGGGGTGTGCTTCAGGTGGGGACAGAGTCTTCTGTTGTGACTGAGAAAGTAAAGGGAGCCTTCTGGTAAATGACAACCCCTACCCCTGCCACATCCCCACCTCCTAGCAAAGAGCTTGTGACAGGAAGATTGGCAAGTCAATATTTGAGGTAAACACAATCTCATTCTCCTCGTGTGACCTGTGCTAGTCTCAGCCCTGCCACTTAAGTAGCTGGTGACCTTGGAGCTGACTCTCGCACCAATCAGGACCAAAGGGGACATTGTTCTTTACCATGGGGTACCTTGCCAGGAGAGCTACCCAGAGCACTGAAATCCATATTCCTCCTGCCTCAGACCTGGTGGGGCTCAGACCTCCGTCTCTGACAGGTGCCCAGGTGACTTACATGGAAGCCATGGGTCAGGACCAGGAGGGGGTCAGGACTGAAAAATTCCAGGCTGCCTTCATACCAGGAAGGTCCCTTGTGGAAGAGGATGAGGAGAATTTGCCACCAACGTAGGATGAGTTCAGTTCCCGGGTCAGACTATTCAGATGGGGGAGGGCACACTCTCTGAGGTGCTTGTTCAGTTAAACTCTTGAGATCATGGCAGAGCACATACAGCTATGGGGGTGAGGGGGAGTGAGGAAGGGGGAAAGTAGGGAGAGGGATCCCTCAACAGTAATAACTCCCCAAATTTCAGCCCAGCGTCTCAGCAGTGAACTCCAGGTATACACAACACCAGAACCCTTGAGCTGCCCTTTGTAGACAGAGCCTTTCCCCCACCCTCTGCCCCTAGGGACCCACAGGCCTGCTCTCTGAGGTTGCACTGTGTCACTGAAAGGGTACTGTGTAAGCTTGAGCCCTTTGGGGGACTACTTTTGGGAGAGCTTTTCCCTCTCCGAGAATCCTCTAGAAATGGAAAGCAGGTGCCCACAGCACCTTTCCTTCTTGCGGCTGACAGTTGTTTCATGTTCTGTGTAGATGCTCTGTGTTCTAACCAGTCACCCAGGTTTACATTGTTACACATAGTGTGTGTGTGTGTGTGTGTGTGTGTGTGTGTGTGTGTGTGTGTGTGTGTGAAGTTTCTACTTCTCCAGGATAAATGTCCAAGAGTGTCATTCTGGGTAGCTGAGTGATTGCTCTAAGAAACTGACAGGCTGATTTCCACCTTGTCTATCTTCCAGTTTCACCAGCAGCCACACCCCTGCCAGGACTAGAAGCCTGTTGGGCCATCCTACCCTGGTAAAGTTTTCATAATGGTAATGATTGTACAAGATGATGCACTTCACTGTGACATTTCATACATGTGTAATGTTCTCTGAGCACGCTCTCTCTCCATCACTCTCTGGCCTCCCCTCCACTTCCCAGAGTTCCCTCTTCTACATCCCCATCCCTGGGAATGTTTTTGCCCTTATTTTATCTACCTTCTGTAATGTTAGGAAGCCTGTGGCATTTGCCTTTCTGATTCTGCCTTATTTAACAAGGCGATCTCCAGTTCCACCCATTTTCCTGAACATGTAATTATGTCTTTGTTCTTTATGATTTTAATTTGCCTTTCCCCAAGAGTGACCGACATGGAGCGCTTTCCTATAGTGTGGCAGCCATGCCTCCACTTTGGGGTATCTAGTATCTTTGTACCATATTGTAAGTGGGAGACTGCTTGGTTTTTGCCGTTGAATCTGAAGAATCCTTTGCGTGTTGGTCATGTGCCTGGCCTGGTGCTTTTCCGATGTCTTCTCCACATGACAGTGTGTCTTTTCATTTTTTCATTTTTACCTACTTCCCTGACTGAAGTTTTTGGTGGTGGTGGTGGTGGTGGTGGCGGCAGTGGTGGTGTTTTGTTGTGTTGTGCTGTGTTGTGTGTACTTTCTTAGAGTTAAACCTAAGGGCTCCTCCCACATCTTTCCCTAAAGGCTTTAACTTCCACTTTTGCATTCAAGCTCACGATCCACCTTGGTCATTTTTGGAAAAGGTTTGAGACTTAGCCGAGGCAATTTTTTTTTTCAAATGAAGGTCCAGCTGTGTACGGCTGGTTTTGTGTGTCAACTTGACACAGGCTGGAGTTATCACAGAGAAAAGAGCTTCAGGTGAGGAAATGCCTCCATGAGATCCAGCTGTAAGGCATTTTCTCAATTATTGATCAAGGGGGGAGGGCCCCTTGTGGGTGGTGCCATCTCTGGGCTGGTATTCTTGGGTTCTATAAGAAAGCAAGCTGAGCAAGGCAGGGGAAGCAAGCCAGTAAGGAACATCCCTCCATGGCCTCTGCATCAGCTCCTGCTTCCTGCCCTGTTTGAGTTCCAGTCTATCATGATGTTTGTGCAGGAATAGAAACCCTGAGTAAGACAAACTGTTTCAGCACCATTTGCTAAAATGTAAAGGTAGAAGGAGGGAACCTAATCTCCCTCCTTCTTCTTCTTGTTCTCTCTCTCTCTCTCTCTCTCTCTCTCTCTCTCTCTCTCTCTCTCTCTGTCACACACACTCACACACTCACACTATAAACACACATTTGTACACTCATACTAATAATATTAAATTTTTAAAATTTTTTAAATTAAAAAAAGCAGAGTTTACAATAATTTGGGCTGGTGAGAGGGCTCAGTAAGTACAGGTGCTTGCTGCCAAGTCTGACAGCCTGAGTCTGATCCCTGGGACCCACGTGGTAGAAGGAGAGAGCCCACTCCCCCAAGTTGCCCTCTGACTGCCACATGCATGCCACGGCACACACGCAAACCCTCCCCCAATAACTGAATAAAAATATAAATTTAAAAATATAAATATAAATTTAAAAATATTAGGGAGGAGTGGGGGCAGGGGGAACCTCTAAAAAGTCCCAGAGCCTGGGATGTGAGAGGCTCCCAGGACTCAATGGGGGTGACCTTAGCCGAAATGCCCAAC
>BTHU01000019.1:55436842-55536842 GCA_036184795.1 Tokudaia tokunoshimensis
AACTGACTTCTGGGACAGTGGAGGTCAGATAGAAAGCAAGCCCCAACCCTCCCTTATGTTTGTAGAGGCGATAGTGGGGAATTGATAGCTGGCGCTGATGCCTTTGGCCTCATACAGAGGAGACTATAAGCCCCAGAGGACGCTTCGTGGGCCCAGTCGAGGCAAGCAGGAGAGGACATGGCAACCCTGCAGGAGAAGAAGTCATGCAGCCAGCGCATGGCCGAATTCCGGCACTACTGTTGGAACCCGGACACTGGGCAGATGCTGGGTCGCACCCCAGCCCGGTGGGGTAGGTGTGGGCTATGTGAAGGGGGCATGGAGTGAGGCAGAGGGCTAGCAGCCAGTAGGACCCAGGCCCTGCTGGGATACCTGGAACACTCTACAGGCCACGCCTCACCTCTCAGGAGGAAGCCAGGGTCCCCAGGGGGAATCTGTTCAGAGTCCGGAACAACTGCCACGCAGGTCCGAGACTGGTCCCAACTTCAGTCATAATTTGGAAATGGCATTTTAAAGCTGTTTCTGAAACTAAATTTTTTTTTAAGTTATAGAAACTGACAGTAGTTTCTTGTTCAAGTCATTTGAGAGGCAGGGATTTATTTCAGTGATCTTATCCTATGGTAAGAGTTGCGATGACCCTAACATGCCAGGCGTATTTGGAGATGTCTCTGATTTCCAGGCTGTATCTGAAAATAGCCCTGTGTAGCTATCGCTCTTTTTTTTTTCTATATTCTTTATTTACATTCCAAATGATTTCCCCTGTCCCGGTTCCCCTCTCCCCGAAAGTCCCATAAGCCCTCTTCCCTCCCCCTGTTCCCCAGTCAATCCCCTCCCGCTTCTCTGTCCTGGTATTCCCCTACACTGCTGCATCCAGTCTTTCCAGGACCAGGGGCCTCTCCTTCCTTCTTCTTGAGCATCAATTGATATGTGAATTGTGTCTTGGGTATTCTGAGCTTCTAGGTTAATATCCACTTATCAGTGACTGCATACCATGTGTGTTCTTTTGTGATTGGGTTACCTCTCTAAGGATGATATTTTCCAGTTATTGTTCTTAAGTATGGACTAGGTAGGCTAGGCAGGTATATCCACAGAGTTCCTCTCTTATGCTTGCCCTGTGGTGATCTGGGAGGTGAGGTGGGGCACTTCCTTCTGGGGCCACTGTAGGAGCCGAAAAGTCCTCACTCACAGGAGGCCATGTACCTGTTCAGGATATCCCCTCACAGAGTAAGTCTTCCACAAACATGAAGTACTCCTGAGGCCAGAGAGTAAGTATCTTTCAAGTTCGCCAGGACCCATGGCGCAGGAGTCACAGTGTGGAGGAGCTCAGTGAGGGTTTCACAGGGTTACACCACTGAAGAATACAAGCACAGGGTGTGTGCCACCTAACTCCTCAGAAGGCAGGTCCGGGGCCTGTCTTTTTGTGTTCCCATAGCAGCCATAGGGGTCTATAGTCCAAGGTCCTCCAGGTCTGGGCACAAATTAAAGACCATTTTGGCTGACCCTCACAGACCCATCTCAGGGGACTTGGGAACTGAGATGAGAGATTCACAGAGGGTGGGACCTGATGACTCATCTCCGGAACGAATCAGCTAGCCTCAGCTAAGCTCGGACACACTACTACATGGACAACACACACTGTTTGTGCAGAAGGAGATTTGGTACACTCTCCTCGAGCCTCTGAGAAGGAAGGGAAGAGGTTCTAGGGAAGAGAGCACCCCTGAGTCCCTGGTGACTTTGGAAAATACAATCAGTTCCGTGGTGGAGAAGAAATGGGGAAGACACAGTACACTAATGGGAAACACAGAAGCAGGGCTGGTACTGGGACCATCCCAGGAAGTGGGTCACCTGAAGGACAGCAGATGGGGCCCTGAGGCAGATGACAGAGGGAGGGACTGCCAACTATCCCCTTGGGAACCTTGTACGGAAGGCTACCAAGCCTCCTTGATGACTGTAATGCCACTCAGAATTTTCGGGAATAGTTTCACAGCCTGATTAGAAGATATGGACTTCGGTGTCTGGTGATGACAGTCTCAGGAAGAAAGCATACTTCCAGTGAAATGACAGAAGCCAAGTTACTCTTAGGGAGGAGGCACACACAGAGGAAGTGGGGGGCAGAGACCATAGACTGAGAACAGCATAAGTCACAGTGACTTGAGGCACATCCTGCCACCTGGGCCACACCCTTTCTCTGTATGACATGGAACTCTTACCAATAGTGGCTCTCGGGCTGTGGGGTCCCAATGGCATGGCTCACGTGAGGAATCAGTCTTGATGGTGGCAAGGTTGGGATCCTCCATCTGGAGATGTTGAGCCCTGGTTCACAGCCCATGAGCTGATAAGTCAGGTGGGGCCTGTGAGGAAGAATGTGCAAGCAGAAAAGCCAAGGTTCCTGCCTGTCAGAGCTCAGGTACCAGGAGGGTAGATGAGTTGGCCAGAAGCCACAGGTGGGAAATGTCCCTTTCTGAACATGCGTGAGCATTCACCTCCGTAGACCATGAAGCTAAGTGGGTCTACAAGCCTGCCAATCCTATGAGCCCAGGGCCAGGCGATCGGACGCTACAAGAGCCTGGACCCAAGAAGAGTCCAGGGTCTCCGTGGAACCACGGTTGTGAGACAAGCCAGTGCTGCACTGGCCCTCCAGGGAGGCCTTGTCGGTCCCCTGGCCTGCGACCTCCCCACTGCCTCTCATCCCCACTGACTTAGACCTGCTCTTTAGTAACTTGTGGGGAATGACTTGCCGAGAGAAGGCCACACCCACGTCATGCATTTGGAAGGAGCACCCATGCTCTTAGAGATTCCCCAGGAATCTGCCAGCATTTTTCTTAGCATGGATAGAAATCATCAAAACATGACGGTGGGCACTTCACCATATCTCAAGCCCAAGGCTGTGCCCCAGAAGAGTGCAAATCAGACTTGAAAGGAATGTCACCCGGGAAGTCTTCAGTCAGGAGCCCATGGAGCCCGACTCATAACCACGTTGGAACACTTAATGCTAATCATGGCTCCTCTATTGATGTTTGAAGCCGACAGTGTTGGGAGCTGCAGGAGCTGGGCCCACCCAGCATACCCAATGTCCCTCTTCTCTGTAGGACACAGGGCAAACTCCAGCCGGGTCCTCGGCACAACCTGATACATCCTCAGCCACGACCCTACCCAATCAGATCACGCGCTGGGGGTCTCCTTGGTCAGCAGCTGCCTTTGTCTCCCTGTAATAGGAGGAACAGTAGAACTCCAGGGTGTGGAAGGATAGACTCTGGGATCCAGCCTTGCTGGATGTGGTTGTGGGATAGGGGTGCTGATGGCACGGCACCGCCTGGGCGCGGGGCTGGAGATGGAGAGAGCGAGCGGTGGCTTTGTGCCATGTACCTTGGCCCAGCTCAGGGGGCTCCTCCCAACCCTCTCTTCACAGTGTGGATCAGCCTGTACTATGCAGCTTTCTATGTGGTCATGACCGGGCTCTTCGCCTTGTGTATCTATGTGCTGATGCAGACCATTGACCCGTACACCCCAGACTACCAGGACCAGTTAAAGTCACCAGGTAAGCATCAGGAGGGCTTCGGCAATGCTCTTGGGGCAACATAACAGCAGGGCATAGCAGAGTACCTTTCTCCCTACACCCAGGACAGGGACTCCCCACAGATCCCTGAGAGGAACGATGATCCCACATTGCAAAGTCTGACTTTGGCTTTAGTTTTATGTAATAGGAGGGGCTTCAGGGGGAGGGTCGAAGAGACAAGACACCTTTGCATTCATGTTATATGCTTTTACACACACAGGCGAGTATCTGGGAGGATATATAAGAGGTTGCTGCCAGGAAGTAGGCCTGGTGATCTCAGGAGAAGGCTCTAGGGTGGAAACGACCCCCCCCCCCCAGCTCATTAGTCCCTGGATGGAAGAGAGGAAATGAGGCTCAGTCACCTGAGGCTGAGAAACATGAAAACAAGTCCTTTCCCTATAAACCCTGTACCGTACAGCTGCTCTGTTCATAACACCCATAAAAACAGCAAAGCCCCGGCTCACAGAAACACGAAACCAGCAACATGGAAGGGCCAGTCCGAGCACATCACAGCTTACTCCGAGTCAAGGGCCACATGGTGTTTGCGGAAAGAATGTGTGACACGAAGAGAACTCAGGGGAGTGTACACCAGCACCAGGGAAGGCCCAAGGGACAGGGTGGCCCCCGCCACTCGTGCTCGAGATTGAACCGTGAGCTCATGAGCCTCACATCCTGTCCGTTAGGAGAACCGAGACAGCCCCTAGTGAGATACAGCCGACTGCAGTGACTGGCTGACATCTCTCCCTCTCTTTTTACACGTAACTCTTTACACATCAAATGCTTTTGCATTTAAACAATCAGTGAAGTGTTTTTAAAGTATTTTTTTTACAGAGTTCCTTTGTGTATGTGAGTATGTGGCTGTAGGTGTGAACAGTGAGATGATGACCCCTTGAGGGTTAGTTCTCTCCTTCCCCACTGTGTGGTTCCAGGCACCGCACTCAGACCATCAGGTTTGGTGCCAAGCTCCTTCTACCTGCTAAACCCTCTTGCTACACAAGTGAAAAAAGAATATTTTTACATTTTTGTTTTTTCGTTTTATGTGCATGGGTGTTTTGCCTGCATGTCTGTCTGTGTACCACATATGTGCCTGGTCCCTGCAGAGGCCAGAAGAGGGCATCAGATGCCCTGGAACTTGAGTTACAGATGGTTGTGAGTTGACATGTGGATGCTGGGAAGCTAACCAGGGTCCTCTGGAAGAGCAGCCAGTGCTCTTAAACATTAAGCTATTTCCCCAGCTCCCAAACAAAAAACCTTTTATTTTTCCCTTTGAGGCAGAATCTCTCTACGTAGCCCTGGGTATCCCAAAACTCTATATAAATCAGGCTGGCCTCAAACCGAGATCTGCCTGCCTCTGCCTCTAAGTGCTGGGATTAAAGGTGTGAGTCACAACATGTTTTCCAAGTGAAAAACATGATGTGTGTTCAGATGCCTTTCCCCTAGAGACCCACCTGCAGGCTAGAACCCTCCCCAGAGGTTAGTATCCAATCCTAACCTGCTCCAATCCTGCTCATGACCCTCACCTCATGACAGAGTCCCCTGTGGAGCAAGCATCACTATCGCAGGGCCTGGGCACCCAGAGTTTCAGGCAGAGGACAGGCCTTCATGCCCACTGTGCTGAATTCTGCAGAGGTCAGGGGCCCCAGGCCTGTGTCCTCAGAGGCCTTGGGCCCTTCTTTAGAGTGCTGTTGCCAAGCTTCTCCAGCTACAGGGAGTCTGTTTACAGCTCCCACCTAGGAGGGTGAAGGCCTGACTCCACCTCAGGTGTAGCTGCCTACGGTTGGTGAGTCTAAACAATCCTAGAGCCAAGGGCTCCTCAGTGTAAGTGAGCACTTGGCGAAACCGATCTAGGAGGCGCTCTTTCCTTGCAGGGGTAACCTTGAGACCTGACGTGTATGGGGAAAGAGGGTTGCAGATTTCCTACAATGTCTCTGAAAACAGCTCCTGGGCTAGCCTCACCCACACCCTCCACAGCTTCTTAGCAGGTGAGTGACCACAGATACAGCGGCAGCGTGTCTGCCTCCTAAGAGAATCACTGGGGATGCGGGACCTCCTCCATGGATGGCGGGGCGGGGGGGGGGGGCTGGCTGCTGAGAGGGTGTGTGTTCTACAGGCTATACCCCAGCATCCCAGCAGGACAGCATCAACTGTACATCTGAAAAGTACTTCTTCCAGGAGAGCTTTGCGGCTCCAAACCACACCAAGTTCTCCTGCAAGTTCACTGCAGACATGCTACAAAATTGCTCAGGCCTGGTGGACCCCAGCTTTGGTTTCGAGGAGGGAAAGCCCTGCTTCATTATTAAAATGAACAGGGTGAGTTACAAGGGTCCTGCTTTGGAGATGGCCCCTCCTCACACTCAACCACGGGGCGGGGGGCTGGGCCCTTCACCCACCCACCCTGACTCCACACACAGTCATCATGTTCCGCTCTCAAATACAAATCTAGAATTTTTCTACCTAGACAGTATCTTGCCATCCCTGTAGCTTTAAATATTATGCAGATAAGACACAGAGCTTGGTGGCGCACGCCTTTAATCCCAGCACTTGGGAGGCAGAGGCAGGAGGATTTCTGAGTTCGAGGCCAGCCTGGTCTACAAAGTGAGTTCCAGGACAGCCAGGGCTACACAGAGAAACCCTGTCTCGAAAAACCAAAAAAAAAAAAAAAAAGACACAGAGCTAATGAGAGTTCTTAGCCAGCCAGGGGCCTTGAGTTGTAGATTCAGACTGGAGAAACTGGGGGGCATTTTACATGGTCTCTTTCTGCAGCAGAAACAGGAGTCTTCCAGGGTCAGACCTATAGGAATCACTGAGGTCCTGGTGGTATCAGAAACCAAGCAGCAGGAAGTCCTGACAACGCCCTAAGAACACAGACACAGTAAGCAAAAGGCAGAAACACAGTGGAGCTGAGTGGCACTCAGACGATAGGGGCTCTGGGTCACTGTTGAAGGGACCAAGTGACAGATGAAAACCCATTTGGCATCACTGCCTCCTTCACACACACATGCACTGAACCCGCCATGAAGCCCTCCGACTCGGAAGTCTCCCCAGAGCTCTCTGGCAAGCGGGCTGTGACCAGGGCTCCTCAGGCCCATGTCCCATTTGACACTCCTGCCAAAGGCAGCTCCTGCACAGAGCTCAAGAGACACAACTGAGACTCAGGAAGTCTAGGAAGGGATGTGAGAATGTGGGGACCCCACTGAGAGCAGGTAGACCTGTTCTGCAGCAAGGAAGGCTGCTAATCACCACGGCAGGCATGGGTGAGGTGACAGGGACTAGGGCTCTCTACCTCAGCTCTACCACTGCTGGCCGCTCTCCTACACTGTGGTACCATGGGGTAATGGCTCAGAAGCCTGAGGACGTGTCCACCTGCACCTCAGGGGCACACGGCACCCTTTCTTCTAGATCGTCAAGTTCCTCCCCAGCAACAACACAGCTCCCCGAGTGGACTGCACCTTTCAGGTGAGCACGGCTGGGGCGGGGCGGGGCGGGGCAGGGGATGGGGACCCAAGCTAACCCTGGTAACGTGCCAACTGTCACCTCCTCAGCCGTTGCCAGGAGCGACCACACAGAGGGACGATGCTATTAGCCCTGGTCTGTGCAGTTGCACAGGCTTTGGGAGGTCTGGCATTGGCGTGGGTGCCCCACCTTCTACGTTGTCTATATTTTGTATTTACAAAAAATATTCCAGATCGCCAAGGGCATCGTTGTTTAATGGGGTTTGGCACATCTACACAGGTGGCACAGATCTCAGAGAAACTCTTGCAAAATGTCTAAGTACAATATCAAATACTCAACTTAGCCTTCACTAAATGTTTCCAAGGTTTGCTTCAATCCCGAGCCCTAGCTAATATATCAAAAGGGCATTTCCATGGGTGACCCAGGGAACATCTGTCCCCCCGAGAGCTCTGTCCCGAGGGTTTCAGGCATGGTCTTCACCTTATTATTATTACTGTTGTTGTTTTATTATTATTGTTGTTGTTGTTATTATTATTATTATTATATTATTTTGCCACACACAAGCTAACCTGAGATTTGAGAGGTCATTGTTCCTTGTTGAGCGTAAGTTCTCACTGGGCAGGTCTGAGGCCAACAAAAACGGAAATAGACCGTAGGAACATGTGGTTACACTGAATCCAGAAACCTTGGAGACTCTGAACCTGTCTTTGGCAGACGAGGTCTCGGACTTGTCAGAGCTTCCCTCTCAGGCGCTAACAAGCACACTTCCCCAGCTCCATCATTCAGCCAGGACTCTAAGATGGGACAGGTGGGATAGAGCGTGCCTGAGGCTTGCATTTTGAGGAATTATGTTCTCACTAGGCTCTCGGCCCTGACTATGGAAGCTGACTGGATGCAAGGCTAACCCTATTGCACTAGCATGCAAACACGTGTTGTGTAATCACTGGCATCAGTACCAGTGTGTGCCACACAGTACACACACAACTCACATGTGGACTTGTACACAACTGAACACGTGCTCCAGTGCCTGTCAGACTCAGCTGTGGCCTCTCCTTCCCAGGATGATCCCCAAAAGCCCCGGAAGGACATTGAGCCCCTGCAGGTCGAGTACTATCCCCCCAATGGCACCTTCAGCCTCCACTACTTCCCCTACTACGGCAAGAAAGCACAGGTAGGCCTGCCTCACTGCCCCAGGGCACTTGCTGAATTACCTCAGACTTAGCAACAGGGAAGCCATTTTTTTAAAAAAAGATTTCTTTATTATATGTAAATACGCTGTAACTGTCTTCAGACACCCCAGAAGAGGGCATCAGATCTCATTACGGATGGTTGTGAGCCATCATGTGGTTGCTGGGATTTGAACGCAGGACCTTCAGAAGGGCAGTCGGAGCTATTTTAGAGTTCAAGGACAGCCTGGTCTACAGGACAGCCAGGGCTATACAGAGAAACCCTGTCCAAAATAAAAAAAAAAGGCAGAGCAAAGTGGTATGCACATCTGTGATCCCCTTGGGAGGTGGAGGCAGGAGGATCATGAGCCCATGGCCATTTTGGCTACATAGCAAGTTCAAGGCCAATCTGGGCTTCATGAGAATCTATCTTGGGAAAACAAAAAACAAACAAAAAAAAACCAAACAACCAAAGGAGAAGCAAAGAAAGAAAATGAACAAAAGAAAGGCTTGACTTAGCCCATCCTGAACAGTTCTTGTATCCACCAAAGCCATGGATATCAACCAGCCAGATTCCCTCAGGAGGCAGGGTCTCCCCCCTCCTCTAGCGTCTGAGAATCCTTCCAAAGTGATTCCTCTCTCCATGTTGCTTTCACATGCTGTTTGCCCCCCGGAGCCCCGAGAGCCAGTGCCCCTAGCCGCTCTGTGGGCAGAAGCCGACAGACCTGACCCCAGGATAGACCCACAGAGGAGTCCTTTATACCCAGCCTTTCCCTTCTTCAGTTAGTCTTGATTTTCTTGACATCGGGGTTTTGTCAGGCATCTCACCCCTGTGCTCCACCTCAGCCCCACTACAGCAACCCTCTAGTGGCAGCAAAGTTCCTCAATGTCCCCAAGAACATGCAAGTCCTCATCGTGTGCAAGATCCTGGCGGACCACGTGACCTTCAACAATCCCCATGACCCCTACGAAGGGAAGGTGGAGTTCAAACTTACAATACAGAAGTAAGAAGCGGGAGTGGTGTCCACCCCTCAGATGGGGGACACGGATGGACCACTCTTCCTGACTGCACAGCCTCTGCTGACCAGCGTGCACGGCCACTTCAAACATGGTTCAGAGCTGACACCACTGCCCATCTGTTGACACCAGGAAGTGCTCCTGCCCAGCTCTCCCTGAGCATCGCCAGCTTTCTACTGAACCCTCACATGTTTGCAATCCTATCCTAGCTGTGTGGTTAACACAGGAACCCAGAGTCTGGTTACCTGCCACTAAGGGACAACCCATCTGTCCACATTTCTGTCCTGTGATCTTTTGTCTGTCCTGCACTTGAATATGAACTATGGGTCTACATCAGTGTAACACTGGTCACCCCGGCATGATACATCTCCAGTTTGTGCTTCCAAGACCACAGTCCCTATGCCATCAAAACAAGCTATATTAAAGTTCTTATTCTGTGTGAAAAAGCCATGTCTTTCTTGAACCCAGGGGAAATTTTTTTACTCAGAACCGAACACTCCTTTGTTTAAAACCTTTCTGTGATTTTAATCACAATACAAGTGTCTTTGGCACCTCAGCCGCTGTGGTCAGGCATCTCAGAGATGGAGTAAAGTGCGGGGTGCTCAGAGGGACCCACACAGCCTCCACTTTTCCCACAGATCTACCCTGTTGTCACCTCCTGTCTCTCAGTCTCCGAGGTCTCAGGTCCTTTCCTTAAAAATGTTCACACTTCACATTGCTTCCTTCCCATGTGGTCAAGAGCAAGAGTCTGCATTTGTCTTCTCCCAGAACACAGCTCAGTAGGACAGTCACATGTGCGCGCACACGCGCACACACACACACACAGACACACACACACACACACGTGCGCACACACACGCACACACATACACACACGCACACACACACACACACACGTGCACACACACACGCACACACACACACACACGCACGCGCGCGCACACACACACACACACACATTCACTCACATACACACAGACTATAACCAGGTACAGAGCTTCCTGGGCATAAGACCTACACATGTATCTACACAGACTACCCGGTGCACTCTTTTCATGTTCCACACCCTGTTGAATATTATAAAGTAACACAAGATTGGGGGAAAGAGTCATTTTCACTTCCATTAGCAAACAACCCATTGATTTGGCCAAGCCAAATAAAACATCTAGCCTCTGTCTTAGGGTTATGATTGCTATGATGAAACACTAACCAAATTGGGAGGGAAGCATTTATTAGGCTTAAACTTCCATGTCACTGTTTATCATTGAAGGAAGTCAGGGCAGGAACTCAAACATGGCAGGAGCCTAGAGGCAGGAGCTGATGCAGAGGCCATGGAGGGGTGCTACTTACTGGCTTGCTCCTCATGGCTTGCTCAGCCTGCTTCTGTATAGAGCCCAGGGATGACTCCGCCAACAATGTGCTGGGCCCTCCCATATCAATCACTAATTAAGAAAATACCCTAGAGGCTTGCCTACAGCTCAGTCTTACGGAGATATTTCCTCAACAGAGGCTCCTTCCTCTCCTGTGACTCGAGCTTGTGTCACGTAGATTAGCCAGCACAGCTGACCTCTTGTCAGCTTGACACACAGACACATCACTGTTAAGCCACAACCTTTCTTTTCTTATTGTTCCCAAGAGCTCACATTTAAAAACATAAAGAACTTTAAAAGTCTAACAGTCTTTATAAATTCAAACACACTAAAAGTTCAGTCCCAGGGGGAGGGGGGATGGGATAGGGGGTTTTCGGAGGGGAAACCAGGAAAGGGGATAACATCTGAAATGTAAATAAAGAAAATATCTAATAATAAAAAAAAAAGTTCAGTCCTTTTAAAATATCCAGTCTTTTTGAAAATCCCAAATCTCTTTTAAAAGCTCAAAACCTCTTAACTGTGGGCACTTATAAAAATCAAAATTAAGTTAAATAACTCCTTACTTCAAGAGGGAAGAACCAGGGCACAGTTGCAATCAAATCAAAGCAAAACAACACTCCAGCAGTGCAAATAAGTGTCCAGTGTCTGGAATCCGCTCACAATCTTCTGGGCTCCTCCAAAGGGCTTGGGTCACTTCTGCTCTGCCCTTTGCAGCACACACAGCTTGCCTTCTAGGCTCTGGCTGACCCCACTCCACTTCTGCTGTTTTGGGTGGTTGTCTCACAGTTCTAGTGTCTCCAAAATGCTGGGGTCTTCTGGGCTGCACTTTCAACAATAGCTTCTCCTAGGCTCTCTTCGTGGGTCCAAGCCTCAACTTCTCTGTGTGACCCATTCGATTCTGGGGTTTCAGCTACTATGGAGGTGATGCCTTCACCAATGGCCCATCCTGGCTTCTCACAGTGCCGAGCCTCAGCTGCTTTTCATTCGTGCCTTCAAAACCAGTATCACCTGGGAAACTCTTACACTACCATGTTCAGTTGCCAGCAGAAGCAGCCATGATGGTCATCTTTGGAACACAGCTTCTAGGTGTGGAATCTGAAGAAATAATTCCCAGATTTTCTCTCTCTCTCTCTCTCTCTCTCTCTCTCTCTCTCTCTCTCTCTCTCTCTCTCTCTCTCTCTCTCTCTCTCTCTCTCTCTCTCCCTCCCTCCCTCCCTCCCTCTCTCTCTTCCTCCCTCTCTTCCCCCCACTTCTCTGTTTTTCAAGATGAGGTTTCTCTGTGTAGCCCTGGCTGTCCTGGAACTCACTCTGTAGAGCGGGATCTGCCTGCCTCTGTCTCCCAAGTGCTGGGGTTAAAAGTGTACACAGCCCCAACACCTGCCTCTCCTTAGTCACCACTATTTTCTCAGCTCCAGCTGACCAGCATCTCTTGTGCCAGGAAAAGCATAGGTTTTCCTTCATCGGTTCTGGTGTCTTGTTAACCACGCTAACTCTTCAGTCCCGGCTGCCCAGAACCACAGATTCGTAACCAAGTCCTGGAGGAGTTTTTCCTTCTCTGAAGCTTCACAGACCTGGCCTCCATCACCTGCACTGCTCAACGATCTCATCTTCCAAGCTCCCACAGAACAGCTCACTGAGCTCTCAACACTCAATGGCTTTTCTATCCAAAGTTCTTCCATGATCCCCCCTCCAAACAACAACAACAACAACAACAAACCAAAACAGTACCGTCAGGTCTGTCACAACAAAACCCCACTCCTGATAACAACTTGTCTTAGGGCTGCTATTGCTGTGATGAAACACCATGACCAAAAGCAACTTGGGGTGAAAAGGGTTTCTCTGGCTCACACTTTCACATTGTAGTTCATCACTGAGGGAAGTCAGGACAGGGACTCAACCAGGAGAGGACCCTGGAGGGAGGAGCTAAGGGCATGGAAGGGTGCTGCTTACTGGCTTGTTCCTCATGGCTTTCTTAGCTGACTTTCTTACAGAACCAAGGACCACTAGCCAAGCACCACACCCACATGTGGTCAGGGTCCTCCCACATCAATTAAAAAAATGTCCTACAAGTTTGCCTTCAGAATCTTAGGGAAATTCTCAATTGGGGTTCCCTCCTCTCAGATGACTCTAGCTTATGTCAAGTAGATACAGAACTGTCCAGCACATCTCCTTTCATGCCTGGCAGACTTTCCTTCCCACCTAACCCAAAATTTGTCAGCTTGACTTTTTAGGGTAGCTGGGGACATCTGTTCATTCACAGCTGACACTTGTTGTCCCCATCTCCCCACAGACACCATGTTCACCAGGCACCTTCTGTTTCTGTGAATCTGACTTTGGGGTGCCTCATATGAGTGGAACCACACAGTGTTGTCTTCTGACTGACGCTGAGACTCGGGTCTCCTCCTGTGTCAAAATTCCCTTTTCAGTCATGTCCTTCATGTAACCAGTGGGCACTTGGGTTGTTTTGCTTTTGTTTTATTGGTGACTAATGGTGCTGAGATCATGAGTGTACAACTTGGTCTTCAAGACCTGTTTTCACGGCTTTGCACAAACACACACACACACCCCAAATTCATGTTTTTAATTCTTTCAGGGGGTAGCCCTCCTGTTTCCCAGTGTGGTGACTCCATTTCCCATCCCTACCAGTAGAAATTCGACTTCTCATAGCCTAAGCAACAAGTGTGTGTTAGTCAGCTCTATGGTGCTATAGCACAAGCCTGAGATTAGCCATTCAGTAAAGAACAAATGTTCACTTCGATTCACAATTGTGGACTCTGACCGGGCTCACCCATTGCCTAACAGGTGTCTGGTAGGGCCACAATATGGCGGCAGGGCATGGTGAACAAATTCGGCTCACATCATGGTCAGGAAGCAGAAACAAAACAAAACACCCACATACAACTCAAGATTCTAGGATCTGTCTTAAGGGCAGGTCCCCAAATGGCTTAAAGATTTCCCCCTAGGCCTCACCTCTTAAAATTCCACAACTTACCAAAGAGCCAGACTAAGAACTAGCCTGTGTGGGCCTTGCGCTGGGAATAAGGCTCAATTGGAAGCATCTATCTTGCTTGGAAAAACCCTGGGTTAGAACCCCAGCATATATAAACTAGGTGTGGAGACGCATGCGTGTAATCCCGCACATGGGAGTCGAAGGTAGAAAGAACAGACATTCATGCTTGTCTTCAGCTAGGTAACAAGTTCAAGGCCAACCTGGGACACGGGAGACCCTATGTTAAAACAATGAAAACACAACCACAACACCCAGGCAAAAGCTTTGAGGTTCCATTACAGATCCAAGCCACAGTGACTTGCCGGATTCTGTATTTTCTGCTCTCACGAGTCGTCATCTGGGCAGTGCTGTGGCATCTCTCTGTGGTTCTAACGTCCATTCCTTGATCTATACGCTCATGCTCTCAAACTACCGCCAACCTTCACGGAGAGGCGTCCAATCTCGGCCTAGCCCCCTTTCCACCAGGCACGTGGCTTGCTGTTGTTCTCTCCGTGCTACATATTCATGCTCCACCAGAGTTTATAAGGTACCTCCTTCATCCTATGGCATGATGACTGATCTCACTGCCAACTTGACTAAACTTAGAATCCCTATAGATACACTACGGGGTATCTATACAGATGTTTCCAGAAAGGTTTAACGGAACACAGACGATTTCCCCTAAATGTGAGTGAGAGCATCCCTCGGACCGGCGTCCAGGCCTATGTAAGAGGAAGCGAGCTGGACACTAGCAGCCATGTCTGCTGTCTGATTAGATGAGAGGCAGCCAGCCAGATGCTGCATGCTCCTGCAGCCATGCTCTCACCACTATAATGAACTGCTCCTCTCACAAGCTTGGCCTTTTCTTCTTCAAGTTACCGGCAGGTGTTTTATCCTGGTGACGAGAGGTCATTTTTCTGTTGCTAGTGACGTTCAATGCACAATAAGCAACCCGCCCCCATCCGAGACTTACAATGTTATTTTTCATTTCATGTCTTTGGTGTCATAAAAAAAAAAAAAAGACTGAAATTCAAATAAGGTCTTCCCTTGTTTTCTTGTTTCATAGTTAGGTCTTAGATCCCTCTTAGCCTTAATTGATTTTTTTTTAATTATTTTACTTTCTGTTTGTTTTTGCTTGCATGTATGCCTGCGTACCGTGTGGAAGTCAGAAGGTATGAGATCCCCTGGAACTGCAGTTAGATGGTTGAGTTACCAGGTGGGTGCTGGGAATCAAACCTGGGTCCTCTGCAAGAGCAGTCAGTGCTCTCCTCTGCTGAGCTGTCTCTCTGCCCCTTCTTAGCTCTTTATGTGGCACTCCATCAATCCAGCTTCTCTCACTTGCATATATCTTCCAGGACCAGAGGGGCGCTGCCCAGGCACCCAGCCTTGTGAACGAGGCAGCCCTAGTGGGGACTGACTCCCCAGTCCTCTGTGGTGAGTTAGCCTGGTCGGTCTTTTATGCTTATTCTACGGGTCTGGTTCCTCTCAAGAGCCCACAGAAGTAATAGCTACACAGAAAGTAATCAATGCACGTGGCACCGGCTTCCTTATTATTCCTGAAAGTATTTCAGTGGATCCCTATCCCTCTGGATTTCTAATATGTGAGATCGTATCTACAAGGGGAGCTCATTTTACGTAACAAATGTGGATGTCTTTCATTTCTTCTTACCTAACTTCCTGGCTAGAGTTTCTAGTATTATGTGGACCAGAGAGCAGTGCCCTGCCACCCTGCGCTCCTCAGTGCTGGGCATCATGCTCAGTGGCTGTTCATTTATGACCCTGTTAGATTGTTTCTCTACTCCTCGTTTGCTGACTACCAGAAAGTGCTGAATTTTGTAAACTCAGTTTTCCTTCTCAGAGATGATCAGATTAGGTGAACCGGTGGAGGTCAGTCTGCGGGTATGAGTTACCCCACGGGGTGCACAGGAAACAAACTTCAGAGTCAGCAAAGCTGTAATACTAGAGACATTTTGTTGTTGTTGTGTTTATAGAGGTCTGTGCCCTTCATTTTGGTTTCTGGCCATTGCTCAGTCTTAGCCTGATGGACTGACGTTGAGTGCTATCAGACCAGATACAGGGGGGTGAATCCCCTTATCTTTGATGTGGGGATTTCATTTCTCTCCTTTTTTTTTTTTTTGGTTTTTCAAGATAGGGTTTCTCTGTGTAGCCCTGGCTGTCCTTTCCACAGCCTCTGCTTTTTCTCCTCTGCAAATGTGGGTGTTTGGGCCACATCCCTTAGATCTTTGTCTCCTGTTCCTTAGAACTGTGTTGTTGTATTTGGCAGTTAGGTCTGACCATCGGTGCCCAGGACTTCTGACTGAAGCCTCCTCTTTACTGCTGTGGTTTGTGACCCACTTTCCTGGCACTCGCCTTCCCCTGAGCATCTCTGAGGTGACTGTTTACAGTGTTGTGCGGGATGTACATAATCACTCTCAGGAGCGTCCCTGTAAATGGAACACTTTTCGTTTTCTTCATGTCCTCTGTTGAAGACAGGACATCGAAATCTGCTCACAGTGAATTCTATTTCCCAAGGTTTGTTGTTGCTTCTGTTCGGATAGTTGCATGCTATCTGCACTTGGGTGGATCAGCGTGACATGGCACCTATAGGCCCTTTCCAGTCTCTTCTGTGCCTTTCCTTGGGCGTGCCCAGTAACCTTCCCAAACCGAAGGCCATTTTTTTTTTTTTTTTGGTTTTTCGAGACAGGGTTTCTCTGTGTAGCCTTGGCTGTCCTGGAACTCACTTTGTAGACCAGGCTGGCCTCGAACTCAGAAATCCTCCTGCCTCTGCCTCCCAAGTGCTGGGATTAAAGGCGTGCGCCACCACCGCCCGGCCGAAGGCCATTTTTTAATGTCTGAGTTTTCAGTGTCTGGATTCCCAAGGGGGAAGAGAAAAATGGAGGGAAGAGGTGAGAAAGAAGATGTCGGCCCTTTAAATCCCTGGAAATCTGGTTATGTGGAAGCCATGGCGCAGCTCCAGCGTCACAGGTACCTACCTCACAGTCCCTAAGTAGTTATGGCTGGCAGATTCTACCAGCAGAGCTGCCAAGGGGCAGAGAGACTAACTACTGGTCTACCCAGTCCTCATTTTTCCAGAATGCTCAGTGTTCTAGCTTCCCTGAAAGCCAAACCTACAAAGTGTGACTCAACTTTCAGGATAGAGGGGGAAAGTCAAAGAACGGGCTTCTGTTCTTAGGCACTTATGACCCACTCCCACCTCACCCTCCTTTCCCTCGTCCTGCCCAGTCATGACCAACAGTGCCAGGGACTATCAGACATACGAGGACTCTGATCCTGGGCCGGCATCCACCTTTCAACTGAGGGCAATCCAGGGTAATTGTGGAGTACAGTCCTGAGTTACAGAAACACGGAGCTTGTTTAAAATGCCCATGCGCGTTTTATTAATAAAAACTAACAGTGCTTAAACAAGTCAAACAATTAAAGTCTCTTTATATTCCATAAAATATTACAGAAAAGTTTATTTGTGTTTCAATAAAAAGACCATCATTTTAGAACAGGCAGCTAAGGGCAACTGTGCAGTTAACGGGTTCTTGTGAATAAATTTTAAGAGACTATTGCCTGTCCTTAAATTCCTTTTTCTTTTTATAAAAAAAGAACTATTAAAAATGATTGACAAATTTTGAGTTAAAAAACTGTTAAAACATTCTCTATGTTTAATTTCAACTTTATAATAGATTACAGGAAGATGCTTATGAAACAAATACAACATTTGTTTCAGTACATGTCTTTAAATGATAGACTTATAAGTATGTAAACAACTATATAATAAAAAGTTTCCAAACGTAGCCTGTAAGAAATCAGGCAAATTTACCATAAGCAAACTTTCTAGACACTTTCCATAGCTGCACCAGCGTGGCAGTAAACTTCTTCCAAACAAAAACAGAACAAACAGACAAGAAAATCTACTTCGCAATTTGTTGCTGCAATAGAGAAAAGGTGTACAGACTTGATGGAATTCCCACAGTCAATATAATTTAAGGAAAAATAGTCATAATAAGACATATGGCGCTTAGAGTCTAACAAGTAGAGCTTTGCATTGGCTTGGTTCTTTGGACACTGCATGATTTAACAAATGGAAGAATTTATCCTTAGCCTGGTGTCCACCACTTGGGTGCTGAACACAGGACGCAGGCAACACTATCAATGTCACTGGTGTGGGCGCAATACAGTTTCCTCAGCAAACCCAGCAACAACTGTTGAGGGGTAAAATAAGCTTCAAACTCAAAAAAGAAAGAAAGAAAGGAAAGAAAAAAAAAGAAAAGAGAGAAGCCATAAAATCCTAAAAGGTAGGTACAGGCTCTGCGATAGCACGCTGGCTTCACGACATCCACAGCTAGGCTCAAACTGCGGCACACTCCTTACTTGGAGCTGCAGGTCTCACTCCCGAACTCGCGGGTATCTTCTTGGGAGTAGGCCAAGAAGAACAGAAAGCCGCACTTTAAGTTTCTTTTCCCTACACGTTTTTCCTGAAGCTGATTTGAGGGAGAGGGGTCTACAGGTTGAGTAATCAGTCCTCCTCATCGTTCTCATTAAAGTCATCGTCGTCGTCGTCATCCTCCTCCCCAACGTAGGACACAGGGGTCTCGACCCTGGAGCCGCTATACTGAGACCCATTGGAGCTCGTGGCCAGCATCCCATCTGCACCATTGCTCAAATCACTGTAAAGACAGGCCAGTCAGTGGGGAAGCCTGCTCTGTCCAGCCCAAGAACCACCAGACAGGACCCTAAGGGGTGGTTTGGTTTTCTTTTAATTACACAGTAAAAAAAGGAAAAAGTTAACCAGCTGCAATATTAAAACCATAACCTGTAATGAGCTTCACTTTGAGACCAATTCTTTAAAAACCTAGTACTGCATAGTGTCTGGTCACAATACATTACACAAGTGCATGAATATTGAATAAAACACTTTTTAAAAATAAACTGTAAAGGAGACTGAGGCAAGGGAATGGCAAGACCTGGCCTGGCTGTGGAGTGAGGCTGTCTTAATTAAAAAATAAAAAAGGGGTAAATAACAACACTTGCTAGGCTGACCTGATGACCTGACCCAAGATCCATTCTAGGATCCACAGTGAAAGAGTGAAGTCGTCCTCTGAATTCCACTCAGACACAGACAGTGTGTGCACGCCCACATGCACAGCACACGTGTAACAGACTTTAGAAAAGCACTTTCCACACAAGCCTAGAGACCAAAGTTTGATCCTTGGAACCATGTAAAGGTGGAAGACAATGGCCCGCCGGCAGGCCCACACGCCTCTTCTGACCTCCACACTTGCCCACATCCGTCACACACAAAAGTAACATTAAATAAAAGATTTCTTTAAAAGTGTAAAGTGTATAGAAGCAGAAAATAAAACTGTATACACACTGTACCATGAGATACATTTTAAGAAAATGAGTAAAGAGGCATTAAAAACAAAATGAAACCAGCCAGGCGCTGCACACACACCTTTAATCCCAGCACTCAGGAGGCAGAGGCAGGCAGATCTCTGAGTTTGAGGCTAGCCTGGTCTACAAAGCAAGCTCAGGACTGTCTGGGCTACCCTGTCTCAAAAAAAACCAAACCAAACTCTTGTCACTCTCCCTGCCAACGACAGTGGAACATAGGTAGGTTTGCCCCCACCTTACTATGTAACACTTTTTTAAAAAAATGAAAACCATGAATTACTTAATTGGGGATCATTTTATGGGGGATAAGTACTGTGTGTCCCCTTGCCTAGGCAGACAGTCCTCTGGGCCGAGCTCAGTCCAGCCTATCTGAAACCCAGTAGGCTGCCCCACCCCCGGCTGTTATCACCTGGCAGAAAGCCTTGTGCCATTGGATGTAGAACCTGTCGTCGTGACGAATACTCCACCAATAGATCCCTGAGCCATTTCTGGAAAGAGACAGAAGCAGACAGTGATAAAAACGTGCAGTCCAGTGTGGTGGCACCTGCCTTAACCCCATCACTAGTGAGACAGACCTGAGCTCTGGGCCTGCCAGAGGCAGAAGGACAAACAACACCCCCGAGATCCAGCACGTGAGAGGCAAGCCTGCATGACCAGACACCGCCTGGGAGAACTCTGCAGACCCCCTCCAGCTTGCTCTCCCTGCTCTGTGTGGAGAGGAGAACCAGGGGTGGCCGGTTCCCAGGCAGCATGCGTGTCCCCTCGGGAGGGTCCCTGCACTGCTCCGTGTGTCAGCAGCTCCAGAGAGTGAAACAGGGATGAAGAGCATGAATGTGCAGAGTGCGACCTTCCACCTCAGACTCACGCAGAGCTCCAAGGCCAGGTCCCAGGCCTGCAACTGCTGCAGGAAGGCTCAGGTGCAGGCAATGCCTTACACAGGATAGGACAGATGCTCATGCAATCTGGGGCAGCCTCAGAAAACAAGCACACATCGTGCATTTTTGACCGCTGAACAGGATCTTTCATGACTCATCACAAGGCCAGTGTGACCTGATGACTCAGCAAAGTCACCAAAGGAGAAAAGCCCAGGAAACCGACAGCCCTGCCCCACGCTGTCCTGACTGCTGGGATCTAAGGACCAACTGATGGTCTTCGAAGGGCACCAGGCCCGTCACCTCCTATCCCCACTCAGTAGATCCTCCCCCATGACAGTTTCATCATGAAAACCACAAGTACCAGTCATGGAACCCAACAACCAAGGGGACAGAGGTTCAGCCCAACCTCAGCAGACACCCAGGCGCTAGGGACGCACCAGGCCACAGCATGGCCAGCCACAGGGCACAACTGACCTGTCACGTATGGTTCTAGAGCTTTTGGTACCAGACTCCGCGCCACCTTGAGGTCTTCGGCAGAGCAGTTGCCCGATTCCAGCCCGCACGCCATGCCCATGCGCTTGAGCACCTCAATGTCATCGTGGATTTCAAACGTGTTGTCAAAGTTAAACAGATACTCAAATCTGTTGGAGAAGGGCACTGTGAGGATTATGTGGCCTCCAAGAGCAGGCAGTAAGTCCTGTGGGTGGGACCCAGGAATCCGCCCCTCTCCCACACCCCCCCACCCCAGACCCTATAACTGAATTTCCCTACAACAGTTCAAACTAGGGAATGAAAGACAGCCTGCCGTGCTCTGGTCGTGGCCCTGGCCAGGACACCATACTGCCTGCACATGGCACATGTTCAGGGACCACCAGAGACCACAGCTGCTGTCACTAAGCAGCCATAAGATGGAAGTCCCCTGAGGACGCACTTGTCATTGGAGATGCTGCAGTCAATGACCGTCTTCCTGCTGGTGTTGACAATGATGAAGGGCAAGTGGATGACGGAGTTGGGGGGAGGTGGCCTGCGGGCCTGCTGCTCGGCTTGGCGGTTTCTCTGTACCAAGTTCTTGAAGGCAATTTGCTGAAAAAGACCAACACAGCCCCATAGATGTCAATACTAGTAACATGATCCCTTCCTTCCTGCAGATAGTGAGAGATCAGCCTGTAACAGCCTGTGACAAGTGCTCACAGACTACGGGGGACAAGGAGCACAGGAAAAGTCACACGAATGACCTGCTAGAGGACACTCAGTCCTAAGCTAATCCTTGTAGCGCACGAAGGACCTCTCTGCAGTTCTGCGGGATGAACCCAGAGCCAATGGTCCAGTCCTGGAGTCTACATGGACACAAGACTCTGATCTAACCCTGCCAACCACACTACTCCCTCCCTACGGCGGAGGTGCTCATAAAGACACAGGTAACTACACAGTAGGGGCCCTCATCTCCAGACCGTGATGGGCAAGTGAGGGCAGGAAATGGGGGGTACCTACCCCCTTACTCTTCCCTCTGGAGCCCAGAGACCTGATTTCCCAGACCTTGGTACCTGAGCAGGCCCTCCCATGTCACCAAGCACTGCGTCCTGGCTCCACTCCCTCATCAGTCATGTCGGATCTCAGGCTCTGACCACTAGGCGCCTTGGATACTATGCTTATCCCAGGCCGGTGCCAGTCGCCTCCATGACCAGTATCATCGCTATGCCTTCTGGAAGGTTCTAGCACATCTCAGTCTGCTCTGCCATGAGCCCTGGACACACGATCTTCACTGAATCCCCAGGTCTCTTACTACAAGTCCAACTCCCAGAGCCACTTCACGTGAACACAGGCAACCTCAACCACCAGCTTCCCTGGGCAGTAACTGTGAAGACTAACAGATACAGAGTTCACGACATGCCTGGTGCAGGCTTAAAATTCCCTTGGATGTCACACCAAGGAGCTTATGCTCACAGAGTGAAGCCTCTCTGAGAACAAGGCCTGTGTGGCCAACAGACGATTGTTTCCGGGGCGGTGGGTGGGGGTCGCTCAGGGGTGGAAAGGCCGTACCTGCAGGATGAGCTCCTGGAGCTGTGATTGCTTCTGCTTGATCCTCTCCAGCCTCCGCTGTCTCTCCACCTCTAGGTTCTGGCATTCCTGAGCCGAGTTGGTGGGCAGCCCGATCCATTTGATCTCCTTCTTCTCCTTAGAGATGATGTTCATGGCCATTAGCACATTTAAGGCATCGTAGACACGCCGCCGGATGTTCTTCTGGTCATAAGCGGACTCGTTTGGTAGGATGTGGTTGTCAGCAGCGCTGAACTCTGCCACCAGCTCGTCAGCCACCTCATTGTAGGAGGTCGTGCCTTTCCTCTGCACCTTCTCGCACACCTTCATGGAGAAATGCCGCAGGCCCTTGCCATTCTTCTCGCCCTTCCTGTTCCGCTTCCTTTCGAAAACCAGAAAAACAGACACTGTTAGTAGTCACCGGGAGCTAGATGTTAAGACCTTTCAGAGAAAAGGCCTCAGGCCGCAGAGGCCCATTTTTCCCACAGCCCCACCACAGGCAGCAGGGACTCCGCCCTAATATATCAAGGACATTAGCAAGTATCAGTGTTTCTCGGGTCAGAAAAGAACAGGTACGAGGCCAGTTCACACACCTGTGCCTTTAAATGTCAGGGAAGATGGACAGACATCCGGAGGGCAGAAATCAGCATGGGTCTGATCCGGACCACACACTAGGCACCACTGTTCTAAAGGCGTCTGCTGGCATCAGAGCACGGCACATTTTAGTGTAAACTTAGGAATTTTCAGGGGTAGTTTTGGCAAGCTCCCACGACATAAGGCTAATGCTTAGACTGATGGGCATGTGTCAAATGGAAACCGTGGTGGAAACTTGGGGTCAGGAGGCACACCAAATGTGTCACCCTCACTAAATCACACCAGGAACAGAGTCACTAAGCTTCTCTGGAGGGTTTTGGGCACAGATGATTTTAAATTGAAGCAAGAGAGACATGGTTTCACAAGAGTGTGTTTTTAAACCACAGTGCGACACACTGGTGATCTTTAAAGAGAATCGCTTCACTTCCACATCTGCGGCTATCTCAGTGGCAATACAGCCCTGGAGGGACGGACCATGCACAGGATGGAGCCCTGATGTGGGATCTGGTAGAGATCTAATCTTCTGACACTTTCTAAGTGTTTGTGTTGTATTAGCGGCCGGTGTTCTCTCTGTGGCCCAGTCAGAGATGAGGTGGGAGCTTTGAACTCTCTCTGCTCAGGTACCCCAATACAGACCACGTGACACACGGCCAGAGGAAAAGGGGGACATTTCTCAGCAGCTGCCACCCGAGGGCGGGGGTGCTCACCCAGCAGACCAAGGTGAGGAGTCAGACGTCTGGTTCTGGGACACAAAGTGAGTGTTGGGAGTGTGTGGGCTTCCTACCACAATAGTGTTGGATGCTGCAGGTCTCTGAGGCGTGCCGATCACCTACAGTCAGAAAAGAATTCAGAAGAATCAGACATGTCTCCACCACAGTGCCACTGCTTCCTTCTGCAGCCACCGAGGCCTCGTCAGCCGCAGGGAGAAAACACTGCAAGCAGTGGCCAGTGTCACCACCCCACGCAGCTCAGACATCCATACACCTAAAAGAACATCAGTCTCAACCAGATGGGCAAGCTTGAGAAGACAGCAGGCCACACTAGAAAGGACAAGGCAGGCCTCCCACCGCAGAGAACACGGAGTAGAACCAAGTAGGCAACTTATTGATGGCTGGGGTTAGTAACAGGATATTAACTCATTTCTGGTTTACTTCCTCTTAATGAGCTAGACAAGGATAAAACCGCCCCTCTAAAGTATGAAAGTTACCAAAAAACAAAAAATAAAAACAAAAAAAAGAAAGAAAGCTTACAGAACAAATGCAACCCTGGGGCCTCTTCCGGCTTCCAAGCGGCATCACACTCTGTCCAAGTGGAAATGGTACTTGACTGTCCTTTCAGGGATACCTTTTTCTACTGTCTATGAGGGACCCCAGGATCCAAAGATCATCAGGACAAGAAAGGGACAGGTGGCTCCGTTGGGAGCACACAGTCAACAGCAGCTCGCCTGACCAGAGGTGGTGGCTCTTGGGAGTCAGGGCACCAGTTCTACCAGAGCCCATGTGGCGACCACTCTTACAGAAGTGTCTTGGATGTCCTTTGGGAAGAGGTCTGCTGTTTGGGTTCTCTAACACACAAACCTGTTCTTCTGGAGACAGACAACTGTCCTGTTCTGACAACGAATGTCTCAATATCAAAAATCTTGCTACATACATGGCTCTAAGTCAAAAAAGACCTCTAGTAAATCCCAAACTACAAAGTACTTCAATGATCAAATTCTTATGGGGATATCCCACGGGAACTGGATTGAGACACCTGGATCCACAGTACCCTTCTCCTCCTTTGCCCAGTGAAGGTGTGGGTACACTTGGGAGCACTAGGCCACCCAAGGGAAGTTCATGTTAGCTGGCTCTCTCAGGCGGGAACAGGGGCCCCTCCCCATCCCCACAGGCAGTAAGAGTTTAGCGTTCTAGTACTGCTTGCCAGTCCGTCTCGTCCACACGGCCCATACCAGCAGGAGGGTTGCGCAAAAGGTCCTGGAGCTCACGGGAGACCTCAGTCTATTCTGCAGCACCAAAACAACCACCCAGCCCTGAGGAGATGCACAGCAAGACTCAAGAAGAGCCTGGGAACACCTGCCTGCACCCTGCAGCTGTGCACTGCAGGAGGGCACTCGTGGCCGGCTTACCCACTGGTCACCCGGAGGTTGTCAAATGACTGGATCCGAAGAAAACCAGCAAGTGACTCCCAGTTTCAACTCTTCCACACAGCACTTTTGATATGCTATGCCGAGGAGGGTCAGGCGGCCCCCGACAGGCAGCCTCATTACTCACTGGGACCTACATCCATCAGGACACAGAGACCCTGTGCACATCCGAGGGACAGTGCATAGTGAGCTCCCCAACCCTCGGGTACACACATCTTCTTTGTGGATCTGACAACAGAAAGAAGGAAAACTAACATACAGGAGCTATCTACCTGGCCTCGAATGTCCTAGCCGCCACACACTTAGGCCACCTTCATGTGCAGCATGGTCAGCAAAAGCCCAGCCCTGTGTGCCCATGGCTGTCTACACATCCCCCACCTTCCATGTGCACATACTGCTTAGAATAAGCTCCGGTTCTGTGTGCACATGCTGATGGGAACAGGCGCAGCGGAGACAAAGTTCAACTGCAGCATGGAAGCCATGGAGGCCAGAAAAGAAAATGAGAAACCGATCCAGGAAATAACAAGTGGGACGGGGAAAAGAAGAAAAGGCACGAGGAGAGCCAGGTGCCCAGGCCTCAAGGAGACAGAGGAAAACCAGGTTGTAAGTAGCAGCTGCCTGCTGGCACGGCCAGATACAAAGACTGCAGACAAAGCCCGGGGCAGCACAGCCATGCTGGCAGGAAGTGGGTCCCAGTCCATCTGCACCCTGACACTGGGAAAAAGGACCACAGCACCCTTGGTGTGCTCATGTCCCACCATCTGCATACAGGTATAGGCAGCATACAGAAGCTCCCAGGTGCTTCTGTTAAGGTTCTCTGGTTGCTACCCCTCAGGATAATCCCTGCTTCACATGGAGAAAGAAAGAGGAGGCCAGGTCACAACAGAGTCTTTCCTATGGTCACTACTGCTGGGACTGAGACTGGTTCAAACCCAGTCTTCTAGAGGCAGAGCGCCAGCAAGCCACATGACTGCTGAGTGTCATATGCTGAGGACGTAACACCACAGACTGGGAAATCCAGGTGAAGCCAGCCCTGGCTCTCAGAGGGCTGACATCACCCCGAGCCCCTCTCTAGCTTTCAAGCAAATCTAGGCACCCTGTTGATCGTCTTTGCCTTGCTAAGGATGGAACCCACAACCTCCCACATGATAGACAAGTTTTCTGCCAACAAGCCACACCCAATACCTAGACCAAAAGGTCTTTCAAAACACTCTCCTCTCAAGCCTCCCTAAGGATTCATTTTGCACCTTAATTTCAAATGATAAAAGCTGTTCAGTCTTGGACACTGCATGATGCTACTAGTTACATACAAAACACAACATTTAAAGACAAAAGCAAACTACAAATTTAGAAAGGATCAGGGAAGAGAAAATGCTAAAAGGAAGGTCAGGTAGGTTTTACCATGAAGCTACAGGCAGGGCCCAAAGAGTGGAAACCAGCAAGGCAGACACCTCTGTGCTTAACAGAGCCATCTCTGTCAAAGTTTCCAATACTACACACCTAGAGCGTCTAGCCTCTGGTGAGCTAGTGCCAGGGACAGAGCACCTGCCCAGGTCACACACTGATGCACACTAGCATCTCCTATGTTACAGTCAACCCAGCCATCTCCTCAAACCTGAGATATGTTAACAGTTTAAAGGTCTCTTGGACCATGCCAGGCTGAGGAGTATGCTGCTTGCATGAGGTCCTATGTTGACTCCTAGAACCACCGAAAAATAGACAAGGAAGCTCTGGCAGCACATAAGCCCCGGCCCACTACAGAGCAAGCACAGACAGTGATCAGCACAGCCCTCCGACCAAGTTCAATCCCACAGATGCCGACTTTCAGATCAGTAAAGTTTAAACAGTAAGGACAGTGTCCTCTCAACTGGCCCAGCAGAGCCCAGGTCCACCCACAGGGCTGCAGGGTTCTTAGAGCCCAGAGCACTCCCCACAGCCATGACACGTAAAACCCCAGTGCTCAAAGGTACGGTGATACACACCCTTAATCCTGTCACTCAAGAGGAGAAGGAAGAGGAGGAGGAGGCAGGAAATGAACCTCAGGAACTCAACACCAGCCTGGTCTACAAAATGATTTCCAAGCCAGCCAGTGGTACATGACACCTCATCTCAAACAAACAAACATCATGAAGGACTTGAAAGATGGCTCAGTGGTTACGAGCACTTGTTAGACTTGCCAAGGACCCAGGTCTAATTTTCAGTATCCACATGGTGACTCACGGGCATCTACAACTCCAGTTCCAGGAGATATGATGCCCTCTTCTGAGCTCCATGGGGACCCGGCACAAGGCAGTGCACTTACACAATGCAGGCTCAACACTCAGACAGGGAAAATTTTAAACGTAAAACAATTAAAAACAAAGAAAAACTGCAGTGCTCAGAACCCACTGACAAGAGGAGGCCGTGAATGTGGACACTGCGCACTCAACTAAAGCTGGTGCCCGGGCGATCGGACACCAGTGACACGGTATGACTGCTCTCTCTGTAGAGAGCCCGACTGCACTGCAGAGATGCCCTACAACAGGGGCACAGCCTAGAACTCTCTTTGGGGACAAGAGACATCTAAGGGACACCTGTGAAACGCTGCAGAGGGGTTTGGTGATAAAGCCACCTGTCACGAAGCCTAATCACCAAGTCCATTCCCCAGAACACACATGATGGAGGAAAAGAAACTCCTCCAAGTTGTCCTCTGACTTCCACGAGTGTTCACTTAATATACAAAATCAGAACAAAACATAAAGCATATTCTAAAAATGTTAAGCTACAGAGTCCTAAGGCCCCACGATTACTTGAGGGCCATTAGGTCATCCTCACAAGACATGAGGCTGGTGGGTGTAAGACACAGTGGAAACGTCAGCATGTGGGCAGGGAGGCCCAAGGTCATAAGCCTCAGGCTTTCCAGGAGAAGCCAGAACATCTATCTAGAGGCTGGGGGGGGGCGGGGGGCGGGGGGGGGGGTGACCCAGAACAAAGCCCCTGGATGAAAGACAAGAATCTGTCCACTACTAGGTAGCTGTGCTAAGACACCACTGACTGAAGCTTCAGTGACAGTCACACTACGGGGGGCTGCAAGGCTCTATGGGAGCTCCTCATCTTTGATGCATTATTCGATGAAGATGGGGGCACGGCATGGTGCTGGCCCCTTCCTGTGGCCATAGCTACCCTTCACAGCCAGGAGACACTGGCTATAGAGAAAGGCCACGGAGCAGGACATTTGCTCAGGCCTTGGACTGTCCACCTTCACCCACCAGGTTTCTGCCCTGTGCTCGGGGCCTCAGATACCGACACGGAAAGCACATTGAAGACAGTAAGGCCGAACACTGTGAGTACAACAGAAGCATTGCACGTTGTCAGGAATCAGAATGCACTGAGAGGAAAGTCACTCCCACTACTCAGAGCAGCCCCCGGCAGCCCAGCTGGCCGGCCCACATCCAGCCCATCCGCGCACAGACCTGGCACTCACGCTTCTTACCACTTACCACTTGCTGTGTGATATTGACATTGGACTGTCCGAAGGTTTTTGGCAAAAGCTGCTTTCCAAGTGTGTTCACTGTGGACGGGTGTACAGCTACAAGAGATACCACACCTGGAACACAATGACATGGGTTAAGAGTCAAACTGCTTCTCTGAGCTGAGGATAGAGGGGCAGGTCCAGGAAGACGGTGTGTCTATCAAGAACTCAACTTCCCTGGTTTTGATTATAGGCCTCCGGCTCAGTCACAAACGTCCCCAGACGTGGTCCTGGGCCCTCTAGCTCCCTCTCTGGGGCACTGGCTAAGGAAGGTCCCAGGCCTGGAGACCAGCAGGCATTGGACTTGCCACAGAACCTCCCCAGTGGCTCAATGAAATGACCATTTCTTTGTTTAATGTGGCAACATAAAGTAGAACACCTAACGTGTTTTCCTAACACAAAGACTGACACACAGAATCCCCAGGGAAGGCTGACTTTTCAGCTGTAAAAGAAAAATCAGAACAGGACCTGAAGCAACTTTCACTTTAAAAAGTGTCTCAATATAAAACATATTATAGAGACCTTTCAAAGGAAAATGATTTTAAATATAGCTGTATAGACACTATGAATTGCTAAAATCCAGAGAAAGATCAGCAAATTATGAAATTGTAAAACCTGGAGTTTGGCTCACTCGACCTTAGCCAAAGGATCCACAAGTGAGAGACTTCCTAGGTTTTTTGCTTGATTTTCTTTCTGCTATGTGCACTAGGGATCGAACCCAGAACCTCACACATGCCAAGCAATCACACCTTCTAAAGATAAGAATGGTTTTAAGTAAATGGCCCCATTACCAAAAACCGTACAGTTCAATGCAGCCCCGCCAAACACCAGCAGCATTCTGTCCCGAGCTGGAAATGCAGCTGCTGTGAGGAAACCCACAGCTGGAGTGGTCCTAGGCACAAGTGCAGCCTCACAGCCTCAACAAAGGCACAGCCGCACAGCCGCAAAGGCCGGCGCACAGACCAGTGGGTTACGACAGAAGACAGAGGGGCTACACTTGCCAAATGCCAAAACCCTGCACTATAGAAAAGGCGGCTCCCCAAAGGTGCTGTGAAAGCTGCATGTCCGTGTGCAAACGAAGGAAGCGGCGTCACTCTGCACTGAATTAACTCCAAGTGCACCGACACCTGAGGTTAGTGCAAGGCCTCAAGCTGTAAGCCTGCACGAAGAAAACAGGGTAAAAGCTACAGGTGCAGGGAAGGGCTTTCTGAAAAGGACTCAGACCACATGGGAAATCACTCTGGGATTGATTACATGAGACTTAGAAGCTTCTTCAGAGCAGACAATCACCAGGAAAGAGAAGGCTTACAAACTGGAGAAAAGTCTTTGCTATTTACTCATCTACCAGTGGATTAACATCACTATACAAAGGCAAAAAACAAAACAAAACAAAAAACAAACATCAAAAAAAAACCCCTCAACAACAAAGGAACAAATAAACCAATCAATAATGGAGCAAACAGATCTCACAATTTACACCTGACCTGCCGGAATGGCTACTGCCAAGAAACCAACAAGCAAATCTGGGGGCACATGGGGAAAACAAACTCATGCCCTGCTGGGAGAATGCGACAGACACCCACCATGGGAAATTAGTGTGCATGAGCGCGCGTGCGCGCACACACACACACAATCTCTCTCTCTCTCTCTCTCTCTCTCTCTCTCACACACACACACACACACACACACACTTGGGCAAAACAAGACACCAGCGACTGGAGGCTAGACAGGTGGCTTGGTGGCTGGCAGGTACTTGCCGCTCTTGAAGAAGCCTGGACTTGATTCCCATCACCCAGAGTGACTCACAACTATCACACATAACTCCAGGGGTTCCAAAGCCTCTTCTAGTCTCTAGAGGCAACGGGCACATAAGTGTTGCACATACATACATGCACGCATGAAAGTTTTAAAAGTTAATGCTGGGAATATATTCCCGGGCCTTGGACACACTAGGTAAGTGTTCTATCGCCCAGCTTACTGTGTATTTAATCACATGCGTCTTAAGAAAACACATGATGCCATGAGACTCACTCAAATGGTAGAAAGTTACCATGGTAACACAAGTCAACATACCCATCACCTCTCAGCCATGCTGGCTATTGCTTTAGGGGCAAAAGCAGCTACCACATCTCAGCAGAAATTCTACACAGAACAGTCTGGTGCTTAGAAGCCTCATACTGGGGCTGGAGAGATGGTTCAGCGGTTAAGAGTACCGACTGCTCTTCTGGAGGTCCTGAGTTCAAATCCCACTAGCCACATGGAGGCTCACAACCATCCGTAATGAGATAGGATGCCCTCTTCTGGGGTGTCTGAAAACAGTTCCAGTGTACTTACATATAATAAAAAAATAGATCACCTCATACTGAGTGACAGCAGACAGGCCCCTACCACCCTGCTCTGCCCACAACCCTCCCTCGTTTCCTCTCTCTCTAGCCCAATCCCAGGTAAATGGCTATGCTCTCTCTACATACTTTATTTCTGTTACAATGCTATGTAAGCGGGAGCACACAGCACTTTTCTGTTTCTGGATTACTGTCTTAGGGTAACATCCGGCCTGCTCACCTCCACCGTGGCAAATCTCAACGGTTTTAGAACATTCAAGTCCCCAGGTTTTTTATCCATTCAGTCACCGACAGACACAAGTAGTTTCTGCACCTTGTGAGCAGGCCTGCAGTAGGTGGGTGTCTTCACAATGACCGTAACTCCCTTGAGAAGAGCCCACCAGGAGTGGATGGACCCTGTGGCAGATCTGTTTTTGGTCTTCCTGATATGCACAGGGGCACGGCGTGGGTGCTTATTATCAGCACTGTGAGAGAACTCTAACAGGCACCTTTACTGGTTTGATCTGTCTGGCTGTCTATTTTTCACCTCGTGTGTATAGGAGTTTTGCCTGCATGCCTGGGCACCACAATGCCTGAGAAGGCCAGAAGAGGGCATCCACGTCCCTGGACCTGGAGTTGTAGATAGATGGGAGCTGACTTGTGGGTACTAAGGAGCCCAGGAACTTCTGCAATAGCAGTGATCCTAACTGTGGAGTCATCTCCAGCCCTGCCCTTACCTTTGCTAGAGGGTCCTACTGGGTATGGGGGCACCTCTGAGGTTCCGGACAAAACCTCATGCACCTCTGGGCCACCTGTGCCTCCTTCAAAGCCTACCGCAAATCATTTCACCCATTGCTTACTGATCTGGTAAGGACACAGAATGATGCCGGTTTGTAAGGCTCTGAGGGATGTGCCTACATGCTGGGCTGCTGGTGGGTACATGAAAGTCTAAGTCTGTAACACACGGCTTTCTTCCTTCCGAGTCTCCAGGGACACCAACGCGCACATGCACACACGTTTCCTGTTTCCTACTCACCCACCCCACCTTCAGGCTGAGGGAAGTGGGCTCTTACCCAACGCCTGTAGGGAAGGACAGTGTGACCACAGCTGTCCTTCAGTACCTGGATCTCCACCATCGCTCCCTCACACACTGAATCATTAGGTACACACAACAGGGACCCCCTGCCCCCCCAGACCTGGCTTCTGGAGGAGCACTTCAACAAAGGCCCTTATCCCTTGCCTCACACAAGGCTTACAACTTCTGAAATGTCACTGTGGTGCTAAAAATGGAAATTAAAGTTAAAAACAAAATGTGAGGCCTCTCCTGATCCCAAGAGGTTAGTATAAAACGAGTTTCATTGGGCTGGAGAGGCGGCTCAGTGGTTAAGAGCACTGGCTGCTCTTCCAGAGGTCCTGAGTTCAAATCCCAGCAACCACATGGTAACTCATAACCATCTATAATGAGATCTGATGCCCTCTTCTGGCTGCGCAGGCAGAACATTGTATATATAATGAATAAATCATTAAAAGGGGGCTAGGGCACCATCATCTCTTAGGCCTCTCTACCTGAGGAGATCTCAGTGTAACTACTAAAAGGCCAGGAAAAAAAATATTCTGATCAACATCTGGGCTGCAGTTCATCATGCACCATGGTAGCTGACACATGTCCAAGAACACAAAGACCATGCTTACTTCTGACACACGCCATCATTAAAACTTTTCTCTCACAGTAAATCTCATTCTGAGGCCAAGACCACAATCCTAAAGCAGAAAGCACAGACAGACACACTATGGGAGCAGGTAAGGAGGCGGCGCAGCAGGCACAGGGCACGTCTGGAGCACACAGCACCCTAGAGTGGACAAGCCAGGCTGCTCTGCACTACCATAACCTACATCAGGCAAGACGCTGGAGATGGATCCTTTGTACCTTAGAACTTCAGGAAAATGGGATCAGACTGCGTCCAAATGAGAGGCAGAGTTCTAGATAAGTGGTGACAGGCAGTATGCCACTCTTAGAAACTGTGGTGAAAGGGCCAAGAACCCAGGAACTGAAATCACAGCAGAGACAGTGACTGTCGCCCCAAAGATGTCCCCCAGCACACACACCAGGACTGGGAGGGCCCCCAAGCTTAGCACACGTTGGTGGCACTCCAGGGAGCACAGTCCCCCAGCTGCTAGGCCAGAGGAAGATGTGCTTGTGCTAGGTGCCCTGGGCAAGGGAGCCGAGAAAGGAGAAGCATCCGACATATTAGGAAGTTCAGAGGCAGCGACATCAGTACTGAGTTCTGGAAGGAGCCCCTGACAGTAAAGTTAGGTCCTCGGGGCAGAACCCTGTGGGCAATTCAGAGTCACAGAGGTAAGAGGACAGTCACGGGTAGCAGAGAAATCTGAAAACCCAACACCACCACATGCTGGTAGGATTCGAGCAGCTGGCACAGACAGGAAGGAAGTGTGGGGATGTAGCAGATGGTGACCCCAGGGCCCAACATCTCCAAGACCAAGCTACCAGCAGGAGCAGTGAGCGCACGCGACACCACGGCATGAGAGTCCAGCAAGCTCTGCGCTGCTGTACGTCAGAAGCAGCCAGGACAGCCACCGCCTTACTGCTGAAGCTAAGCTTGGCAACACAAAAAGTATGTATGGATTTGAGGTGCTTCTCTGGGGGAAGGCGGTTTTGAGTCAGGCTCACGCATCTGTCTGCTGAGTGAGCCTGCCCACTGCTCTCTGGCACGCCAGTCTAGCAGCCTCTGTAGAGACCTACACCTTTAAGTAGACAATCACAATGTGCTGGTAGGATCTCATTTAACCAGGTGAAGGGGTCACGAGCAAGCAGAGGCTTCCTGCATAAAGCTCTCCCTAGGACATTAGCATCCACACCTGTCATGCAGCCTTTGGACTTGCCGTCCCACAACCAAAACCCCTCTTCATGTGCACACATGAAGATTTCCATCACCCATTCCCTGGCGGATGTTGACAGGAACAGCGGGACTAAAAAGGTCCCTCTGTAAGGTAACACGGGTGGCCCTGAGCCTTCCTTCCACAGCGCTAGGAGACCAGGGTGTGAATGGCTGGTTTGGATGAGGAAACAACAGATTATAGCTTCCCTGGGCTCAAGAGCGCCAAAGCAACAACATCTCACTGGTCTTCCCCGTCAAGGAAGACCCCCTCTCTGAGATAGGCCCACCACTGCCTGCCAGGTTACCCATGCACAGAAGTTCTGTGTACTCATGTAGTGACTTCTGGTAAATTCAGAACGTACCTGGCCTTAAGGCCTTGAGGAGACTGTGAACTAACCACAGGGACCAGATAAGAGAGCCACAGGAGCTGTGGAGAGAATCCTGCCTTCACATCCCCCAGTTTCTGGCCAGCTCCTGCTTACTTCTCTCTGCATGTACAGCAGTGCTGGCTACTCCAGGGACACAGGGATGGGGCACAGTGCAGAACACCTGCCTAGAGACTGCTTGGGTTCTTATGTGCTCGCGAATGCCTGTGCATGTTCACGCACGCGCGCGCACGTACAAATAAAGGAGAGAGAGGGGAAAGAACAGAGGAGAGACACAAGAGGTGGGGTGGGGTGTTTCCAACATAATGCCATAATGATGCACTAGGCTTTTTACCTCACCAACCAAGAAAACACAGTGGACAGCACAATACTCCTAGTACTGTGCACTAGCATCTGCACTCCTAGGCTGAAAAGCAAAGGAACTTCCTAGTGAAGACAGCTCTTCCAGCCTCACTCAGAGGGCAACTCTGGAAAGCTTACTGCTGTTCCAGCAGCACAGAACAGAAGGCTCAGCGTGTGCTAAAGAGGGGCAGTGTCTAGACAGCCCAGGACCAAGAATTCACACGTACTAGGAAGTGCCTGGACTCCTGCGCCTCGTGGCACTACCTTCAAGCAGGTATGTCCCCCAGGCCTCTTGGAAGCCTCCATTTCCACTGCCCTGGCACCTGTCAGGAGTGAGGACTGCATATCTGACTGACTGACAGACATACATACATACGTACATACATACATCTGGGCTTATTCTCTAGAATGGTCACCAGAAACTAACAGTAGCGCATACTTTTTGAAAAGGGAAGACGGTCTGAAGTAAAGGGGACCATCACTGTGCATTTCCCAAACCTGAGAACTCCAAGACACTGTCAGTGTACAGTATCCGTGACAGTAGGTTCAAGCAACTGGTCGAGGTGACGTGGCCCCGTGGACCAGGCAGAGTACTGGTCCACACAGGATGCCAGCCAATGCAGTGAGCAGCACCAACCTGCCCCAAAGCCCGTGCAGGTGCGGAACCTGTTTGTCACGGCTGACAACGAAGCGAGGAGTCAAAGGGACGGAAGGAAGTGAACAGCTGACCGTGACACGCAGATGCACACGCACGTCTTAGCCCTGCCTGCAGGTCAACTCTAGCTCAAGGCCGTCTAATCGCCCGTGCGTGAAAGCATGGGAAGGTGGCCGGGCTCGGCAGACCACAGCAGAATTCAGAGAAGAGCAGAGGGAACATTCATTCCAGGGGAAAGAGGCTGCCGCTTCAGCCCCACCGCCCGGATGAGAAACTCTGCCGGGAACTTGTGAAATCCCACTGTTCCTCAAGTGACACTCAAGTTCCTTTCTCGCAAGCACAGGACAATGCTGCCCACCACGAAGACAAGGAGCCCCCAGACCTGCACCAGACACTGCCCCATCCCTACGAAACAAACAAGAAGGAACCAGCCTTGGTAGACACCCAGGCCTGCACTACCCTCATGACCGAGGGTCCTCTGTGTCACACTGTGAGGGGCAGGGACTATGCAGGCACCAAGGTCAAGGCTTGGATTGGGGTGTGTTAAGACAAGGGCAAATCCTCACTTCTATGCCCATACTGAGGGTTGGGAAGTCACAGGGGAGAAACAGAGGGGACAAAGCAGTGGCCCGGTGCACTGGACCACTGGAGGCAGATGACCCCTGGGCTCCAATACATGCAGAGTATAGACCAAAGACAAATTCAGGAAGCTACGTAAGGCCAATCACTGTTCCCAAGACCTCAGAGCCTCCTCTGCAGGCAGGAGTCACTTTCCTGGGCCTCACTGTTAAGAAGAAAATAGCTAAGTTTACACATGCAAACAGTTAAGACAAACCAGAAATAAGGAACTCTTCAACAGAACTTAGCCCTGACATGCCAGGGTCCTGACTCCTACATACGCTATATGTTCACAGGGCCTGACCTAAAATATTTCTGGGGACAACAAGACTTTTCCAAAGTTCTTCCACAAGTTTAGTAGTGTCACAGCACTGTAAGCCCACAGTGCTTTGAAGACACAGCTTAGCACTATGGGGATGTGGCGCTACAGGGATTGGACACAGTGGCAAAGCAATAGACACACAGATAGCACAACCCAGGGGTCATCTAAGGAAGCCACCAAGTGTCAGGATACTGGCAACTGTTTCCTGTTACAGACACCAAGCATCTTGGGTCTCAGCCTTCCATCCAGCACACACGACTCCTACTGCACTAGGGTCCCTAAGAAAACACAGCACCTTGTACGAGTCACGGCCACACAAGCCTAAGCCTAAGAAGACATACGCCTCACATGGGAGCACCGGGGGCTCTTGTGGTGAAGCAGCCATCATTGGGCAGAAAGAACACACATGCCTAGTTCCCTCTTCACATTTCCTGAATTGTCTGACATCTCAAAGCGCTGCAGGGGGCCTTACGGTTAGCAAGGCATCGACATACCACACAATCATCAGCAGACTTACATTTCCAGAACAGGCTCCCTTACCTTTCCCAGGACTAAGATTCTGGTCTATAAAGACCTTTAGTTCTCCGTTGGCTTCAATTAGACTGGCCTGCAGAGAGTAACAACAACAACAGTAAATACAACATCTCAGGAGCTACACAGCCAAAGTTGTTAAACACACCGGGCCAAAATTAAGCATATGGACAGAGCTGCCGCTGCTTGGCAGCAGGAGGAGCCCCGACGCTCCGCTGCTCCCGGCGGCCACCATGGCCGGGAACAGTCATAAAAGCCAGGACTCTGATGGCAGAGGGAAATGGTCACCACGTGATACTTGAGAGACAGCACTTATCTGATAAAGTCAGCAGGAAGGAATCTTACCAGACTGTCACTCTCACCGCTCCCAGAAACTGTGAAAACCTTTACTCCCACCAAGCCTCAACGGGACCTCACAGCTAGGCCTCTCCCGGGGAGAAGCAACCAAGGTAAACTGTACGCGGCCGCTGACTTCCCGGTGAGGCAGCAACGGAGCCTGTATTCTCATCTGAATACTCACTCTTCCATAAAAGAAAAAGCCGGTGACAGAGGTGAGGGAGGGGACAGTGGCCAAGAAAAGCCCCTCGGGAGGGTCCCCAGTCTTCTACAGAACATAAAAGTGAGCTGTCATAAGCTTCTGGGGACCATGACAGGGCCATGTGTGGGCATGGCCAGACTGGAAGGCTGAACAAAGTCACAGGGCAACACAATTACAAATGGGAGCACCAGATGGGAGCATCGAGATGCTAGGAGTGAGTACGTCGTGATACTATAAGGCCAGGCAGGTAAGGATAAGAGGTAAAAGGCAGGTTAGCAAATAAACAAACAAATCCAGACATGTAAACCCAAGTTTAAAGCTAGGAATTAAACCTAAGATACTGCAGTTGGTGGGTAAGGCCAGTAGGCAGGGCCTGGTAAAGCCACGGGGCTCAGGGAGGAATTTAATTCAAACAATGAGCAGGGTTGGGGTTGGTGACATGAGCTCAGAGGGTAGGACTGTGTGAGGTTAGCCAGGTGAGAAGAACCCAGTGTAGGCCGATGGGGAACTGGCCGTCCACAGCTGACAGGCCTGCGCTGCAGCGTTAGAGGAGATGCTCCTGGCCATGGTCACGGTCCCAGTCCCAGGCTCCAACTCCAACTCCACCAACATGAAAAAGCAAACGCTTAGAAAACCAGTCTAGGGCTGGGCGGTGGTGGCGCACGCCTTTAATCCCAGCACTTGGGAGGCAGAGGCAGGAGGATTTCTGAGTTCGAGGCCAGCCTGGTCTACAGAGTGAGTTCCAGGACAGCCAAGGCTACACAGAGAAACCCTGTCTCGAAAAACCACAAAAAAAAAAAAAAAAAAAAAGAAAACCAGTCTAGGGAAGGGCCAAATTGGGAGGACCAGGTTGGAAGGCCTGTAGAGTAAATCTAGATTAGAAACAGCAGGCAGGTAAGGTCCCCTAGCCCAGGGCAAAAGGAAGATCAGGAGGCTAAAACCCACTGATGGCCGTGAAATTACACCACGATGGGTGAGACCTCCGGGCGTAATGGCAGGAGAATGAGGCCTTGTCTGAGGTCCACAACGCAAGAGCCAGGAAAGAAAGAACAGCAGGCAGGCTAAGATGACTCCGGTCAATTCATAAAGCCAAGGAAATGCCATGGAGAGGTTGAGGCCACAGGTTAGGGCCAGGTGGGCGGGGCCAAGTGGGCAAACCAGGATGTTAAGGCTGTGCGGAGAAGGCCAACAGATGGGTAAGACTGCTTAGTACAGCCCAGCAAGAAACTGCAGGGAAATCTGTGCTAAGAACAAGAAGTTCTGAAGCTGAATGCACATTAGGCAGGCTAAACAGAGGCAGGCCTGGGCCAAAACCAGGTGGGCCAGGCCAGGAGGAGAACTGCTAGGGGGCAAAGGCCAAGCTCCCGGGCCAGTGAGTAAAGTATACTGAATACCAGGTCAGCCCAGGTAGATACAGCCTGGAGATGTGGAACAGGTCTAGTGACCCTGAGTCCCAGTTTTAGCTATTATAGCTCAAAGCAGTGTTCATTTCCCAGGCTCCCTCAGCACCGTGGGCTTAGGAGGGGGTGGGGCTCCTGGTACAGTACTCCTATCTCTGCCTCCATGTGTCACAACTGGCCGGATCTGAACAAGTAGGACAGACTCACCCTCATGCTGGACGAGTAGGTGCATGGCATTACCCAGCTTTGTCATCCTGTCACCTACTGACTATACTGCCCAACTTCCCCACACACAGCCTTTATGTTCTAGAGAGCTGCAGTCCAGTCAGCACGCCGCTTCTTGGCAAGCGTCCTTCCTGCCCACTAGCTACAGCACAGGGCAGAGCACACTGGGGCGGGTCTGGGAGAGCAGCAGCATTTGCTGTCACTAGAAACGACCAGTGTGGACAGTATGGACCGAAGCTCCTCTCCTTGTCCATTAGAGAGTCTCCCTCAGTGGAACTCAAGTCCACCACACAGGAGTACTGCCCAGGAACACAGCAGCTAAATGACAACCCAGTGCAGGGATGTAGCGCGGCTCCACATCTGTGTCTGTCGGTTTCATTATGTTAGCACTCACAAAAACCAGCTTCACATCCACCACAACACAGATCACCTCCCTGAGGTAAACCAAGGCAGGCTGGACGAGGAACCAGGAAGTTCCTCAGCTGTGCTACGCTCCTCCTCCCTCTCAGGTCCCACTCAGTCCCCATGAACCCACCACCCCACCCCAGCTGTGGCTGCTGCCTCCCTGCAGGGAGACCAGCTAGGGACTCAGATGGCCTGCCTAACCGTCCACCCAACCCCAACAGGGTCGCTCCCTCCACATCAGCCTTACAGAGCTCACTGGCCAGGACCAGTCAGCAGGACGGGGCAGACATGCAGCCAACAGGCAGACTTTCTCCACAAGTCTCAATTTGGGCCATCAAGCCCAAACAAAGGTAAGCATGAAGCAATGGACCAAGATAAAGGAAAGAGAAAGCCATAAAGCCACAGAGGACTGCCAAGCTTAAGTCTGTCCCCCACCAATCCAGCCATGTCTGCAAACTAGAGCAACAGTATCTCCCAAACCCCAAGTAACCCCACCCTCATGATGCCCTGATGTTTCTGTCACTTGCCTCAGAAAGCTTCCATGCATACCTGTATCCCACAGGGTCCCCTGGATAGCTCCCAGGAGGGGCTACCCTTCATTACAGCGAGTTCAACAACACCCCTGACTACTTCACTACCCGCCAGTTGTACCTCCCAACATGACAAACAAAAGGATCTCTAGATTGCAAAACTGCCCTCAGTTGAGAACCACTGGGTTTTGGGCATGATTTCATGATAATACTTCAAACAGATTTGCTTTCCAGAGCCGACAGTAAACACACAGCTTTATCCTCAGCCCCTTTTCAAGTAGGGGGCCAGAGATCAGTAGATAAAATCTGATCCAAAGGGGCTGGAGAGATGGCTCAGCGGTTAAGAGCACTGACTGCTCTTCCAGAGGTCCGAGTTCAATTCCCAGCAACCACATGGTGGCTCACAACCATCTGTAATGGGATCTGACGCCCTCTTCTGGTGTGTCTGAAGACAGCTACAGTGTACTCATATACATAAAACTAATAATTCTTTAAAAAAAAGTCTGACCCAAAAGATCCAGCAGAAGGCCTCTAGAGCCAGCTACGGCCTTCCACAGCCTGTCCAGTGTTTCATGAGCAGAGGCCACTCTTTCATAACACATGGGTGTCAACATCAAAAAGGAAACGCAAGCTCTCTTGTCCATAAAGGAAACTAGAAAACAAAACCACTGGGGGGCTCTCTTCATAGAGCTCTGAAGACCAGCAACAGTCCCTGTCTAGCTGACGCTAGAGGCCGGCAGCCTTCTTGTAGAGACCTGGCCACACCAGAGAGCTTGCTGCGTCTAAGACCAGTGTGCAGTGGAAGACAACCTCCCGGAAGAATCTGCTACAGTCTAAATGTCTGCCTCCCACACCCACACGGTGAATTCAGTCTTCAAGTAGAGGCAGGACATTTAGGGAATCATGAAGCTGTGGGACAGAGCCCTTGTGATAAGATTAGGGCCCTGCAAGAGGCCCCCAGAGAGCTGCTGCCCTTTCACCATGTGGGGACACAGCGCAGAGAAACCACAAAACATTACTCCCTTGGAGAAAAGGCAGACATAAGCCACTGCTAAGCACCAAATCTGCCTTTGATCTTGGGGCTTGCAAGGAGATTCCATTCTGTCTTTATTACAGCAGCTCAAATGGGCTGGGACAGATGTCTCCCAGCCTCCTAGCCTGACTGCACTGAACTCTACAGCATAGGCAACCGAAATGCTAGTATAGTATAAGCTTTGCAGTCAGCATGCTCTCTCTGGTCACAAGAATGAGCGAGCTGGCTGTGGTGGGCAGGGGAGACTCCTGTCACACAAGCAGGCAAGACTCCAGACAGTTGCAGATCTGCAGTGCTCAGTCACAGATACACATTCCTAGTCACAACACGCAAGCCTGACTCAGAGGCACAAGACGATAGGTGTATGGACACTGTTACCTTCAGCCACTCTGTTCAAAGGATGTCTGTCACACAGCACCAGGTGACTAACAGTAGCCAAGTGTCCACTGAGCATATTCTGAAAGGACCTGAACAAGCCTGAGTTTACACAGGGAGGACGCTGCACACCCCAGCTCTGGGGTTCTATGACAGAATTCAGTCACACTCATGTGTACACACACTTGAGCTGCACCCACCCTGCCTGGAGGTGATTACAAAGGAGAGTGAACGAGATGGACTGACCAAAGGTAAGGACGACAAGAGCCCACAGAGAGCAAAACCCCATCCATAGCCTGCCCTGGAAGGGAGAGTCACTGATGCAGATTCAACTCGTCAGGGGGACTGTGACAGGGCCACACAGCACAACAGCAGGAGTGGCTGCTATGTGAGCCACACGCCTCTTTGCTTGTCACTCCTGACTCTAGGGAAGGGCACATAGAGAAGACCTGCTGCTCGTCCTCTCCCCTCCTGATGGAAGGTGGCTAAGGCGGCAACGAGCACCAGTCATACACTCTGGAGGTCACAGTGTTTACAGGGTCACACCAGGTACACCCAAGGCTATAAAGTCGCAAAGTCGCAGCCCGTCAGTGGCAACATGACTCACAAGGTCCTCAGCAACACCTCCACCCCTCTGCCCACTTTCTATTAGTACATTAGACACTGAAGTCATTACGCTAGACTTTGCTCTCCTGTAATATCTTTAAGCTGGAGAGCCCAGCCAACTTCCAGGGAGAGAACATTTACTTTTCTGCTGACACTGGCTGGTTTCTTCAGAGTATCCCGCTCTGAGCAGGCCTGTAGTATAAACGGCAGATGACAATGACCACAATGACCATGGTGACCACAACCACCCCTTCCAGAGAACAATGGTGGAAAGTCAACTCACCAACAGCAAGCACCAGAGAGTAAATCTCGCTGGTGCCTGTCAATAGCCAGCTTTCACAAACATGACAGCACCAGCCTCAAGGACAGCCCAGAGTAGTCACCACCAGAGACCACAATCACAGCCCCGCAGCTGTGCGTAGCAGATGCAGACCGAAAGCAGAGATGCCCCATGCTACTGTTGCCCTCAGCCTCTCCCCAGGCACAGTCCAAGGGACAGCCTGCAGTGCTCTTCCCCGAGTGCTTCCTGTTTACCACTGGTTTATGTCTCTGTCAGCCCTCTCTCCCCGCTGCCAGGCACCAGCCTGGAAGCCTAAGCACCAACTCTTGGCAGGAACAATGCCAACTGAGAAGGCGAAGGGCACAAGACAACCATGAAGAAGTGGGAAGGACCTGCCAGGAGGGCCTAGCTGCTAAAATCTTGGGCTGAAGCATCGCTTCTGGACTTCCCTGTTCTGGCATTTTTCTAAGCCTCCCACTTGTCCTGTGTCCTCTTATGCTCGCCCTAAGTACAGAGACACGAGGTCACAAATACAAGCCCTCATAAAAACCTCTAGGAAAAGTATTATCACAGCACTTTCCTGTTTCACCAGCCAAAACCTACGAGAAGAGTTAAGGATTAAATCCCCTCTACAACAACCATGAAAACACAGCAATCTCCTTAGGAAATGTGCTGAGACAGGCAGGCAGAGACCTCTTGCCATCTTTGGGGACACAGAAGACAAATGAATAGACAAGTAACAAGTAGATGTTAAAAGTCACACTGTGTCACAAATACACAGTGTGTGGGCGGCCTAGGCAGACAGGAGGCCAGCTCTGAGGGTGGACCTCCTGGAAGGGAGGTCCCCAGACCCCCTGTCAGGGAGCCTGTAGCACACACCTGGCCAGCCTCCTACCAACCCCACAGCCCTGCACCAGCACACTATCTTCTCCTGGGAACCCTACTCACATGTCTGACAGCTCAGAGGTTACTTTCTCTCCGATGTCAGGACAGACCGACTGTAAACACTAGCCCTTCCACACAGGTGCCAGGCCATGTGTCCCACAGCTTTCAGAGGACTGTACACAAGTATGGCCTGATTGTAGACACACCTTGAGTGACTTCTCTCTGTACCGTGCAGGTGAGGGAGGACTAAAATAATTTCATACCCTAGGAAAGGTGGCCACTGACCTCACTAGACACAAAACACGTTGAAACTTCAGAGCTTGCTGGAGAGCTAATTCTGGCAAGCCTGGGCCTAGTGCCTACAAGCCCATCTCCACTCTTGTGTCAACAGGGCCTCCGCCTTCCAGCATTCTTGTTGTGGAAGTCAACCGATGTCCCCAAGTGTACACAGAGCTGTGCACCCAGCCGTGGCCAGGCTGCTGTTCAAAAGCAGCTTCCTTCCCCAGAACACCCAGACCCCAGCAACTGGGAACACCTCACTGGTGCTCTTCACTCCTCTTAGGGAACCACCCATAATCGCCCTCTTCACACACTGTTAACCTCTAAGACATTCACTCCAACAGTAATGGACAGGTAATTCCTGATCATACTTCAGTACTTTCCTAACCCCCGCAATGCTGGATAACAGGCTGGAACTGTGCAGCCCTGAGGCACCTGAGGAAAGAGCCTGGCACAGGCCATCTGGGAAGCCAGCCTTCTGGGAGCCCTGTCACCTCTGGAGGTCATCTGTGCCTGTGCATGGACTGAGCTACCAACTGCCTTCTGACTAACATATCTAGCAGAAGAGAGTTACGAGTTCACTGCATCCATGCATGCGTCCGTCCGTCCATCGGTCCATCTGTGCTGTTCTCCTTTCTCAGCAGTTGCCTGATCCAATGCCTTTGAAACTAAGGGTATCCTCCCTCCACTCAGCGGACAGAACCCCACCAGGACAATGACTTTTCTAGAGGCTCAGGCACCCCACACCTGCCAAAATCCTCATCAGACAAACCGACCCCCTAGCTCCAGACCAACGGAGGGAAGGGGTGCTGAGACTCTGGGTAACCACTGGGCCCAGCCTTCTGAGCCATCAAGGTCTGCACCCGGCCACAGCACAGAGGCACCACCACATGTGGAGAGGATTCCAAGCCCCTCTAACAAATATCACACATGCTGAGCAAGGCCCATCTGCAAGAGCAGAGTGAGGACAGAGGCTGCGGAAGAGCAGCAAATCCAAATGCCGAGATCAACAGAGAGGGAGCCGAGGGGATCCCCACCTCAAGGATCCAAATGGAACTGAGGCTGGAGTGGGGACTCCCCAGACTAGACCTTGCAGACACCTGAAAAGTGTATGAAAAAGCAAAGACCTCAGGACAAAAGGGTCTGCCATCAGGACCGCGACCAGCTGTTGGGGAGTGTGAAGCCGTGCCTGACAAACACGCTCTGCAAGGGCCTAACAACAGGCAATCCGACTTGAGGGGTGAAGGCAGAAACAATTGAAAATGGCAGAAAGTTAGTCACATAAACATTTTTTCATTAAAATTAGTATGTAAATGCTTGCCCAAGTCATGCAAAACCCCCGAGTTCAAGCCCCAGAATCACAAAAAGAACCATTAAAAAACCACAGAAACCAGGCAGTGGCACATACCAAAAGTCCTAGCTATGCCTGAAGTGAAAGGATGATTTGAGGTCAGGAATTCAAGGCCAGCGTGAGCAACCTGAAAGATCTCAAAAAAGAAATGAAAAAAGAGGGTTCTACTCTATGTCAGACATTAAGCACTCCAACTCCTTCATGGAAAGAACATGTGGCTATGCACCTAACAGAGGCCAACCTGAAGACCTCCAGCAAAGGACAGGTGCTCACACTGCAGTCACCAGGGAAACCAGTGGAAAACTGACAAAGACAATGTGGATACATCTGACGAGCAGGAGAAGCCAGGAGCAAAGGCCCATGAGTAGCCATCTGTGTCATGGCCTACCCAAAGTAAATATCCAAAAAGCAAACAGCTGTGTGAGACACTATCGGCCTGATAGACTTGAGTCTGAATTCCCAGACCCCACACACAGCCAGGCATGGAAGTACATACCTGTATTCTTAGCACTGAGAGGCAGAGACAGGAAGGCCCTTGAATAGCTAGCCAAGTCTATAGCTAGTCAGTAAATTCCAGGTAAAGTGAAAGACTATCTCATAAGGTGGCAAGCCAGGTACAGACCACCCTTTAACCCCAGCACTCAAGAGTCAGATAGGTTGGATCTCTGAGTTCAAGGCTAGCCTAGTTTACATAGCAAGTTCCAGGGCTGCATAGTGTGATTCTGTCTGGAAAAAAAGGTAAAAGCGATAGAAGCAGACATCTGGCCTCTATACAGGTGTGGCACGGACTCGTGCGCACGCACACACGCACATACTCCATTAGAATCAGTGGTGACAGTACACACTGGTAATCTTGGCAGGTACAGATCTGGGAGGCTGATACAGGTGAATCCTGAACTCAAGGCCTACATAACAAGACAAAAACAAGACAAAGTAAAATTAAATAAAGACTATCAACCACCTGTTTCTATTTGCTGCCGTGAAAAGGCCTAGGGCAAAATGCTGACCCGAAGAGCCAGAAACAGCGTGTGGGCACACCTGAACACACCTCTGAGGGCTGTTACCTGTGCCTGTGGAAGGGCCAGAGAGATGGCTCAGATTAAAAACACTGCTCTTGCAAGGGACCTACATTTGGTTCCTATCACCCACAACCATCTATAATGCCCTCTTCTGGTCTGCACAGGTACCAGGCATGTAAATGGTGAGCTTATATACATGCAGGCAAAACACTCATACACATAAAACTTCATAATCTTTATGAGAGTTTTATAATCTTTATGAAAATCATAAAACAACAACAACAAAAAAGATCACTGTATCCCATAGCAACCTTGGGAATGATCCCAGAGGTCCACCACTACTGGCCTTTCTGATTCTTCAGTACCATTTGAATCCTGAATAACTAGATGAAGTAATTAAGGTATTTCTCTTCCCAGCATCAAGATCTGGTACGGTATGGATACACAAAGAAGAAGACAAGCCATCCATAGATTACCACAGGGTCCATAGAAGCAGAGGCCACTTCCTAGAGAGCAGGCAGAAATGTTTGGAGGACAGGGACAGGTTGAGAGAGCGCTAGTGTGAGCTTGTCCAGTGAGTAGGACAGGCCTGAAAGCCATGGTCCAGGCTGAGAGCTCTGAGGAGACGACCAGGGCAGCTCTACCCCAAACAGGTAGCAAGAACCCATGTCCTTAGGGAGAATCTAAAACCCTTAAGTAGAGCCTAGCTGATGGCTGGGAGATACACTCAAATATTAGTAAGATGCAGACTTCCTATAGTCTGGAGAAGGAGAGGAAGGGCCAGCATAACAAGAGTGACCGAAGCGGAGACCCACATGAATTCTGAACAAGGCTAAAATGCAGTAGATGCCAGGGTCAGGGACAGGAGGAGTTATGAGCAACTATAAGGAAGAGCCTTGAAAACAATCAGAGGGCTGGGGTTACAGTTCAGTGGTCAGAGCGCTCGACCAGCATGGTGAGGCCCTAGACTCAACTCCCAGTTGAGGGTTGTTCAAAGTCATGCATCGCCCACACAAGCATGTCTCTGCCATCTTCTCCTCCCAGGCACAAACCCTAAGCCAGAGCAGCAGACCTGGTGAGCTTCTCTGACAGGACACGGCCCCCCTTCAGCCCTGCGAGTGCTCACCTAGAGACCAACAGTGCTGACATGTCTTCCCACAGGCCCACCAAGCCCGGAATCGCCTTCAGTTCTGCTGCTGTGTGGATAGCTGGGTTCCGGGCTCCCTCAGCCTCAGCCCTTGCCCACAGACTATGCGCACACACGGTGATTGCTATAGATTTGGCCCTCCTAGAAGAGCAGATAGGCCACAGGATCTGCTGCAGCCTCAAATACAACAAATTTGCTACAGGCGCCTAACTCTTGCCAGAAGACAATCAAATGATGCTTCTCATTACGCAACAGACCCAAATGCACAGCTACCTGGGAGAGCTGCCAGGTAGCTAACTGTCCAGGTTTTCTAAGTCCCACTTCCTGATGTCACAGGGCAGCTTTGGGAAGGGAGAATGACATACAGCGGGATGGCTAGGGCATAGAGAGCAATTACCACAGGAATAGCTAGGGCAGGGGCAGCTTCGCTGGGTAGGAAGATGCTGCCCTGCAGCACACAACTTCACTTTCTTGTCCAACTGCAACAGCTGCCTTGGTCCCTGCCCCGTTCCTAAGCCAGGCACGCACAGCACTCTGCAAGCAGCACCCGCCAAACTTAACAGCACTGACCTCGGCTTCCTATCCATGCAGAACTCCAGAGTCTAGTCCTGCACCTGCCTTCCGGAGCAGGCCGCGGATGTGTGTGGAGGATCACACCAAGCACCACAAATGGAGGGAGTCAATCAAGCTGTAAGCAGCAACACTCAGGCTACCTATGCGATCGATGTTAAGGCAGATGTCTGTCTTCGGGGCCATACAAGTGAAGTAGGAATAGCAAGATTGCTGGAAGATGTTCTAAAGCAAGAATCCTTTTCAATAAATGGACTGACCCAAAAGCATACCAGGCCAGAGACCGGTGTGATGTCAAAGCTGACCCCAAACTCAGCCACCAAGACACATGCAGAGGCTGAAGACTGACCCCCAGCTTCCCCCTTCTGTCTTCTTCCACACATAGCACTGTTGGGCTAAAGCAACGGAGGCAGCCTAAGATATCTTAAAATCCCAGGGGCTGAGAGACAGTTGCTCAGAGTTAGAGCACATACTCAGTGTACACAAGGCACTGGTTTCAATACCCAACACAGACAAAACAAAACAAATCAAACACCTCCCCACCACCACAACATACACACGTACACTGGGAGCTGAGCCCAGGGTCTCAAACCTCCCCTTTTTCTAAAAGGCAAACAAGAGTCTATACGTAAGACTTCCAAGGACTCAGCAGCTGAAATGGTTTAATACACAACCATCCTGTATCAATGCAGCCACTAGCACAAACCTGGGCCTTAGAGAACCTCAGAAAAATTATTGTTATGTATATGAGTGTTCTGCCAGCTGTGTATGTGTACCACAGGCATGCCGGGCGCCCCTGGAGGTCAGAAGAGGGCGCCAGATACCCGGAACTGGGGTTACAGATGGTCGTGAGCCACTATGTGGGTGCTGAGACCAAAACCTGCGCCCTCTGCTAGAGCAGCCTGTGCTCTTAACCACAGCTCCACCTCAGAAACGCAGGATGCTCACGGTAAAGAACAGCCAGGCATCAAGACTGACAACTGCCTGTGATCCCAGTACTCAAAGGGGAAGAATAAGGGCCACTCAAGGCCAGGAGGGACAGCTCACTTAGACTATGTCTCAAGCAAAAGCACAAAGAGGGCTGGCAATGTAGCTCAGTGACAGAACCTGGCAGAGGTGAAGCGCTGGGCTCAACCTCCAACAACAGTCCCTCTATGTAGCTCTAACTAACCTGGAACTCCCCATGTACAAGATGCAATGTATTATATCACACATCGGGTTAAGCAAGTTTCGTGACTGTGAAGCACTGTTCCTGGAGAGGGAAAGTTAAATGGGAGCTTTCCAACTACCTGATGGCACACGCATGGGGACCGGCTAGAATAAATCTGACATCTCAAAGACACTACCCATGTACAGGAATGCACACACATATACGGATGTACACACACATCTCAATCGCTGCTCCTAAGAATCATCCTTAGCGTCACAATGGCTTCTTAACCATCTGAGAAGACCAATCCTGAAAGCCACAGAATCCCCAGCAATGTTCACAGCGAGAATCCGGCCTCTTCCCAGAATGCTAACATCAACAGACCCCTGAGCAAACTGTACTGAGCATGAGCTGCTGAGACTGGCCCTATCCAGCCCAGTACTGGCTCCCCTCATTATAAAGCGCCTGGAATACTTGAAGCCTAGCAGACTGCAGTGTCTTTTTGTTCTCTATCCATCCTCAACATCAGAACAGATATTCTAGGGACAGTGCACACAGGAAACTGAAGCAAGTGGACTCGCTGTCCAAAAGGCAGCTTTCAGTTCACCGCTAAAGGCTGTGGCAGTTGTCACTGGTCTGCACTACACGTGGTAAGGTTTATTTTCTGTATTAACTCACCTGCTCAGTAGCAACCGTCTACAACATGTCAAGTAAACAAATAACCACTAAAGACAAAAACCACACATAGTACGGGAGCTGTTTGAACTGTGGCAGTTCATCTTCCCTGTGAGGCTGACTGGATTTGGAACGCCATGTGAACTCCTCTGGACTCTGGGAGTGCTTCCTGGGAGGACTCACCCTGAATGAAAGCAGCACCGTCCATCCCCCGGACTGGGGCCTCGCACTAAACACAGAGGAATAGAGAAGGCAGCCAGCTGACACCCGCATGACACGGGACCAGCCACCATAGTTACCTCCAGCACACCTTTGCTGAAGTCGCTCGCTCTGGTCAGTGATGCGTGGGGCACTGCAGCAGTAAACATGATCCATGACCTGCAGGCCTGTGGTGTAAAGGAATCCTGGAAGGTCTGAGCCATTCTGACAAGCACCCAAGTGTCGATGGGAACATGGACACTGAAGGTCAGGCTCATCAAGTTTCAGGGGGAAGAAGGATTCTATTGGGAACGGGGCTAGAGGTCACTTGTGTCACCTTCTAGCCCTTAGTCCTTTAAATCAAATGAGACTAAATTTAAAAGTAACGGGTTAAGCTGTCTGGTGGAGATTAAGACAGCGCGGCATCCAGGCTGTGGCACGGTTACTGCTTCCTGCTCTACGATGGTAGAATGGAGCACACAGATAAAGGAGCATGCGTGACTCTAAAGCTGCACACAAGGAAGAGACAGAGGAAGCCTCTAGACAGAGGGGAAATCTCACGCTTTGCACGGAGGCCAGAAGAGCATCCTGAGGGCTAGGCGCCGCAGGCCTTTAAGACTCCCAGCACCTGGAAGGCAGAGGCAGGCAGGTCTGAGTTCAAAGTCAGCCTGGTCTACAGAGTGAGTTCCAGGACAGCCAGGGCCACACAGAGAAACCCTGTCTGGAAAAACCTGAAAAAACAAAGAGCAGCATGTTCAGGGAAGGAGTCGCTGAGAGAGAGAGAGAGAGAGGAGAGACAGAGACAGAGATCCAACTGACACAAACGCCAACTCCACGGTAAGATGGCTGAGCAGGTAAAAGCAAGTCTAGCAACCTGACCTCAGTCCCCAGAATCCACACAAGAGACAAGGAGAGAAACAACTCCACAAAGTTGTCCTACATGTTCTCGTGTGAACGCATGTGTGCGCGCACGTGCACACCCTTTAAGAAAGTAAAACCTCATTTGAGAGAAAGAGCTTGAACTGAGAATGCCATCAAGAGAAAACAACCGTTTAGGGAAGTATTTCCCCCAAGTTCAGCTGAGGAGATATGCACGGTGACTAGAGCCATGCAAAGGGGCCATCTAGCTCAGGCTGGCAGCAAACTCAGCACTGTCCTCAGGATGGTTTTTGCAGGCACTCAGGGCTAGAGTCTTTGTGAAGATGCTGAGAGGCCCCTGCATGGAGCCGGGAAGGTAAGGCCTAAGTTGCCATGGAGACCTCAAGATACAGAAAACCTCAGGACCAGACCAGAGAACATTTGCCAAAGAAAGCTGCAAGCACAAAACGGGGCTGGCAGAGGAGGCCGCAAGTGCTCCAGGCAGTGGCACTAGAGAGGCAAGGCTGCCTGCTCAAGTCTGCTACAGCCCAGAGGGCTCCATTACAGGCCCAAGATAACAGGCACCGGAGTTGCCAGGTTTGCTGTTTGCCCTACTGAATTTTGGATCTGCATTGGTCCAGTCTTTGCTAATGAGTCTTGAAAAAGAACAAATCTGCCTTCAAAAAAAAAATGTTTTAAAAAAGATTTTTATTATCTGTGTGTGCATACACACATGTGCGTATGTATCTATGAGTGCAGGTACCCATAGAGGCCAGAGGTGTCAGATCCCCCGGGAGCGGAACTCAGGGCAGTTATGAGCCACTTGATGAAGATTCTGGGAACTGCATCCTCTGAAGGAACAATCTGTATCGTAACCGCTGAGCTATCTCTCCAGACCCTTGACTTTGTTCTATTACACTGACGTGTGTGCAGAGAATACATGGAAATCAGAGGAAAAGTTACGCACGTCAGTTTTCTCCTTCTACCATGTAAGTCACAGGGATCAAACTCAGTACTGAGGTCTGGCAAGTGCGCTGTCTCAACAGTCCTGGATTTACGGGTTTTGAACAATGTTAGAAACGTTAAGATTTGGAGGCTTGTACCAGTTAACTAAAAGTATTCTGCCTTAGGAGACGAGCTTCTGAGGACCAAGGATGGAATGTTAAGATTCAAAATGATGTGTCTGTTGTCAGGTTGACGAGGGATGGACTTGATAGTTAATCCTCATTGTCAATACATGAGGGAATTTCTAATCGCCTAGGAAACACTCCTCTAGGCACGTCTACGGGGATGAACTTTTCTGATGACTGACAAATTCAATACAATCTTCCTAGTTATACAGCACAGCTCCCCAGGCAGCCAGTCAGCACCTCAGCACCCAGCTTGGGAGAAGACATCCCCACGCAAACCTGGCCTCTCTAGCTTCCACAGCGGGCTGACCATGGCTCATCCTGCATACCTGCTTTCCAGTCTACAGTACCACAGGGAAGCGCTGCAGGCGCACCACCATGGGCTCCTGCCGTCCCCATCCCGTTCACAACTGCCTGGCTGGCTCCACAGCTCATAGTGAGCAGACTTACCTGCTGGTCTGCCTAGGTACCAGCAGGGGCAGAAACCTCCCTAAGCTATCTGTCTTCTGCTTTCTGTCTTCTGTCTGTCCATCCTGCTCTTCTTCTGTGACCTAGAGCGTGACTTTTGCCTCTGTTCTCACCAGCATCATGGCCTTCAGAGCCCCATGTCTACGGTACACTTTACAGCCAGATTTCACCTTAAGCATCAAGTGCTTAGAAAACTTCAATGGTGCCTCTCTCTTTCCCTTCAGCACAGGTTACAAAGTCCCTTTCCGAGCCCAAATATCACATCCTACTTAAAAACAGTTGGCCACAGAGAAGGGCCAACCCTTGACTGTCTGCAGTCTCCACTTCCAGCCAGGGAACAGAGAGTCACTTGGCCTCTGCCTGACTGTGCGCACTTGTGGGGAGCCTAAGCGGCAGCACTGACACCCAGTCACAGCACTGGCCTAGCCACACCACAATGGCTAACCCCAAACCGGCAGGCCTCACACTCTCAGCTGGTAGGAGATCCTGACCACTTGCCATCTCAGTGCACTGCCCCCCCCCCCCGGGACACAGCACACAGGAGTGTATAATGCAAAACTAAGATGACAGGACTTGGAGTGTGCTGACTCACTGAAAATACAATGTTTCCTGACACTACACCATGCCCTGTGGTCTCACAAAGGCGTGGGAGCCAGGACCCCGTTTACACACCATTTACCAAATCTAGCTACTTTGTGCGCACGCTCTGAGAGGCATGTCTCTCATTAGGGCGCACCTGGGGGAAGAGGCAGGACATGGATGTACATAAACAACAGACATAACAAGATCAAGCCGATGTCATGCATAGTTGTGACTTCAGGTGACCGACACAAGGTCTCTCGGGGTGAGACATGACTCTCAAGAGCAGGTCCGGGGTTTGATGACTAGAAGAGGGGCACCGTCTGAGCCGTGTGGGCCTCCAGTCAGGACAAGCCTCAGTACCTGTACCAGTTTTGCTACACCTGGGCACAACTCTAGCTGATGCAGTTTGGTCAGCCTGCATTTCCAGGGCTGCACAGAAAAGACATTCATCTAATAGTCATAGAACAGTGAATACTGAGAAACACTGGAACAGACAGAGTTGGAGGGAGTTAAAGTAATATTGCAAAAATGTATGTATGTGACCAACAATACAAACTGTATTTTACAACCTAAAAGCCTAATTGTCCATACCTGTTAAAAAAAACCGACTTCAAAATGCCCGGTAGCTTTACAGGAAATACGAAGCTAAACCAACCAGCATTTCCACGGTTTTTCATTAATCACCAAATGTCATCTTTCTGAGAAAAATGTGCCCAAACAAGTAGTTGGGATTCAATCCATCAAAGCTGAATTATGGTCTTAACATGCTACATAAAACAAGTACAGTGTTAAGTTCCGTGTCGACAGCTCTTCTGTGGGGAAACCCACTAACAAACAGCACCCCCCCACACACACACACATTCATTATAACAGAGATGTAGTAAAATAAAAATCTTTTTATTTAAGCAGTTTAGATCAAGGGAAAAAAAAATCAAGACATCATCGTCAAACCACAAAAAAAAAAAAAAACGTGTCAAGCTTCAGATGACAAAGAACATTTGTGCAGAGGGGAGGCACCCTCCTACTGACTCGCTCTCCCCTCACCTCCATCCCACCTCCTGCCTGCAAAATGTCTGAGCAGACCTCTGCCACGCACGGATGGCCACTCTCGGATAAAGGGAGAAAACTGCAACGAGCTGTACTAACATGTCTGCAGCATGCAGCAGTCATACTTACATCTTTTGCCATGTTACCAGATCCAGGAAATCAAGGCTTTTTCACTGCGTACCCTCCACAGAAGAAACCGGACTTATCTGGTTAAAAAAAAAAAAAAGGAGGAGGGGGGGAGAAGGGGATGAGTAATGAATGAGAATGAAAAAAGAAGTTTAACGCACATCGCATTTCAAAGGAAACATCTCCCCACCAGCACGAGGCAGGCCTCCAGGCGGCAGGGGCCTTTCTTGCACAATCCCGACACGAGAGCTAGCCAAGCAGGTCCCACACCGGGATTTTAAGTCACCTCTCCAAATGGAAATGCTCCCTGCGGGCACCAGCAGCTCCCACCGGCAGTGGGGCCAGACCCCGGCCCCCTGGCGGAGCGAGGCGCAGCCGGCAGGCTCACCCCACCTGGGCACGCGGGCCCCGCCTGACCACAGGCCCCGCCGGGGCACAAGGCCCCCCACTTGGGCATACGACCCTGCGTGGCTCCGCCCGGGCCGCAGCAGCCCCCCGGGCTGCCCAAGACCCCGAGGTGGCGCCGACCACTCTGACAGGTGGGCTCCCGCCCGCCCGCTCGCCCCACCTGTCACTAGGCCCGGCCACCAGTCCCGCGCCCTGGCGCGGACAGAGCCGGAGGGTGGCCAGGACCCCTGCCCGCCGCCCACGCCACGCCGCGTCGAGGCCGACTCCGGGCTGAGGCTGGGCGGCGGGCGGGATGCGACCGGACGCGGGAACCGGGCTGGGGCGGGAACGGGGCCGCGCGCCCAGCCCGCGCCCTCCCGCCGCGACCGGCCGGTGCCCCCGCCACACCTGGCTGGCCGGCGGGGCGCGCGGGGCGGACGACGGGGGCGCGGGGGCGCCGGCCCGGAGGTCCGGCCCTGGCGGTCCCTGCCCTGAGCCAGCGGCGCCGGGACGCGGGCTCACCCTGGGCCGAGCGTCGGGCCGGCGTGACGTGCGCGCGGCGCGGTGACGTGGGCGGCGGCGGGCCCGCTCCGCGCAGCGCGCCTGCGCGCCTTTTCGCGCCTTCGGCGCCCTCCTCCTCCTCCTCCTCCTCCTCCTCCTGCCGCCGCTCATCTCCCGCGCCTCTCGCCGGTGCTGCCCGCCCTGGGATAGGGGAGGGGCCTGTGCGCGCGTGCGCGGGTGGCGGGCCTCGGCTGGAGACCGCCGACGCTGAAAAGCGCTGCGCGCGCCTCCATGTGCGCTTGGAGAGAGGCCACGTGTGTGCGCGCGCCTCTGTGTGTGTACACCTAGGGCCAACTGCATGCATGTCTGTGTGCATGCGCAGGGAGTAGAGGGCCACGTGTCTGCCTGTGTGTGTGTGTGTGTGTGTGTGTGTGTGTGTGTGTGTGTGTGTGTGTGCGTGCGCGCGCCAACGGTGAAAAGTCTGGTGTGTGCCATACCTGCATGTACACATAGGGAAAGGATCGTGTGTGTGTGTGTGTGTGTGTGTGTGTGTGTGTGCGCGCACTTATATGCATAGTCTGGCTGTATACACGTGTGTATTCATGGAGTATGAGTCGTGTGTGCACGCCTGAACATAAAAACAGAAGAGATCCCTCTGCATACAAATATGCATACCTATGTTTAATGCCTGCACACTGAAAAGAACAGGCGTGTGTGTGCGCGCGCGTGCACACGAGGGAAAAGAGGTCAGTTCTGAGAGTGCTTTAAAGTGCCTGCATGTGCATGCGCCACAGGGAGAGGAATCTTGTACATTTACACAGAGCAGAGTAAAGACTGTTAGGATGCATACTGGACAATGCAGAGACAAGGTCCCCAACTCTGCTCAACTACTGACCCCCGCAGCCGCATGGCCTGAACTCGGGCTGTCAGGGATTCAGGGCAGAAAGCAGCCTGGAAGACGGATGTGTGCGGGTTTGCCCCTTTCACTTCACAAACCATCTGATTCATCCCAAGAGGGGTCTGGTAGGCCGAGCCCTGAAGACTCAGTCCATCTTAGAGACTACCTTCTAAGACCGGAGAGCCTGGGAGGAGAGTAGGCTAGGGCTCTCAAATCAGTCCAAATGGTTCAGATAAAATGACCTAACTTTTCCCAAGAATATGGACTGAAGAGTAGAGAGTGCTGTTAAGTACTACCAGGAAACTGTTAATGTGAGTGACCGAATTTTAGTCTGGGGGTAAAGGCCAATTTGACTCCCAAACTGACAAATCTTTCTGTTACCTAGCTGCCTGGGTCACATGACTCGGTCTAACAGCCCTTCTTTAGCATCCGACTGAACTGTCCTCAAGCTGCCGTGGGGTTTGGAACACTCCTTGGCAGCTTTGAGGAAGCAACCCTGAGACCACAGCTGCGTATTGCTAAAGCAGAAGGCAATACCCAAAGCGTGAGTGTTTCAATAGCTTGCACCAGACTCTTTGTCATCGAAAGCCTTGGTAAGCTCTAGTAGCCATTTTCACCCAGTGTGGGGGGGGAGGGGTGCAGAACGGGCGGCGAAGAGGGAGGAGAGGAGTTGGGGGGGGGGGAAGCGTCTCTAATAGCCAAGCAGAAAGTCTGTGATTGGTGCAAACATCCTTGCCACACCCCATTTCTGACTCTATACACAAGCTATTTGGCTCACTTTTTCAGTAAGTTGGGAGAGTCTTTTGTCCAGTAGAAACTTCTCTCAAGTGCTGTTACACATTTTTTTTTTATTTTTACAAGCCAGTACCCGGTCACTGGAAGAGTTCCAGGGAGCTGGTGTGCCTTATCGGGTAACGGTCCTACTCTAGGATTGAAAGCTGAAGCTCCAGTCACATAAGTCCCCAGCACCCCATACCCATACAGAGCCACTGAACCAGCAGACAGCCTATTGCTGCCCATGGAAGCCAGGATTCCAGTAGCCGCCAAGTGTTGTGGCTGCTGATGGCCCAAAATAATCTAAGCCTCCAACTTGAGTATCTCGAGCTGTAAGGCTCTGGCTTCTAAAGTCTGGAGCAATAGGCCCTCGGCTCTCTGGGGAATCGAGTTGTAAGCATCTGGATCTGCCCGTCCATCCCATAAACTGAGCGTGTAAGGCCTGGGATTGTTAGCCCTGGAGAATCTTCTCCTTGTCCGATTATGTGTCTCTGGATAAAGCAGAGTAACCCCGGCCAACTGATTAGTAATATAGAGGTCGGAGCTGTACCAAGTGCTGGGCTAATTAACATCTGGGAAGACCTTTGAGGAGCACAGACCAAAGGCCTCACTCAGTAATATGCAACATATTATTACTGGGCACCCCTAGTTTGCAAGGCTTTACAATTAACCGCCTTTATGCTGACTACACCTGCTCCCACCACTTCAGCTAAGCCCCACCTTCTTAAACCGCCAAGCATCTAATTAACCTGGTTCTGCACGGCAGAATTGAAATCACGCATGGAAGCCTTCAAATGGCCCAGGATTCCTTCCGGTTTTCTAGCTCTCCTCCCCTACCCGGGTAACAGCGAACAAAAGGGAACCGAACGCCCTCCAGCCTCTGCGGTGGGAAATGGCACCTGCCTCTCGGGTCTCTTTGACAAGGGTGGGTTTCTTAACTGCAAGGAATGACCTTACATGCCAACAGCCTTCAGCGAGCAGTTAGTTGTTCCTGAGAGCACTTAACTCCATCTGCTGGAGGATGCAGAAGGTCCCCAAAGCATTCTGGCAGCCAAATCCACCCGAGTTAGAAACCGGTGGCAAGAGCGAAGATCAGGTTCAGCCACAGAACAGTGGAGCCGCCGAACAGATGAATGGGTTGCTTGGGGGCGGTGTCTTGGTTTTTGCTTCTAATTAATGATAGACGGACCTGTTTCTTAGATTATGAGTGACCAGGAAGTACCACCATTTTTTTAAAGATTTATTTATTATTATATGTAAGTACACTGTAGCTGTCTTCAGACACACCAGAAGAGGGCGTTAGATCTCATTACGGATAGTTGTGAGCCACCAGGTGGTTGCTGGGATTTGAACTCAGGACCTTCAGAAGAGCAGTCAGTGCTCTTAACCGCTGAGCCATCTCTCCAGCCCCCAAAGCACCACAACTAAATGGACTCCGATGTGTAGGTCAGTTACTGTTGTCTTCGCTGTGACAAGATACCAGGCGGGATCAACTTAACCTGAGGAAAGATCTCTTCTGGCTCATAGTTTCAGAGGTTTCCATTTCCGGTCACTTTGGCCCCACGCGTGATGGTAGAAGAAGAGGGTAGCAGAGAGCTATCTTCACACCTGGGAAGCAGAGAGAGGAAACAGGATCTTTGTATACAATTCCCAGCCTGTGGGGAAGATCCTTAATGTTCTGAAGGGAGATGCCTTGAGACCCAGGAAGTAGAGGCTGGAGAGATGGCTCTGAAGTTAAAAGCACTTGCTGTTCTTACAGAGGACTGGGTTTCCGTTCCTAGCATGGGGCTGCTTAATACCATCTGTAATTCTAGGTCCCAGAGCTCTGGTGCCCTCTGCTGGCCTCTAGGCACTGGGCATACATATGGTGTACAAACATACATGCAGGCAAAGCACTTATACACATTATTTAAAGAGGAGGAGGAAAAGACGAAGATCATTATCATCATCTTGGGGCTGGAGAAATGGCTCAGTGGTTAAGAGCACTGACTGCTCTTCCTTAGATCCCTGGTTTGATTCCCAGCACCCACAAGGCAGGTCACAACTGGGTGTAACTCCAGCTCCAGGGGATTTTATGCCTTCTTCTGAACTCTACAGGAACTACATACACATGCTGCACAGACATACATGCAGGCAAAACACCCATACACATGACACACGCAAACTAGAATGGACCACAATACTTCTTAAAAAAAAATCTTAAAATAACAGGAAGTAAACAAATCCAGGGCTTCAGGAAGTTCCTGAAAGTAGATGCAGTAGGATCCTCCCTCCCTGAGCTGAGAGATGGCCTCCTATAAGCCCAGCTGTCTAGAAAAGACCACGTGATCAACGGAGCCGCCTGGGAAATACACGTATCACCACGATAAGCTTCCTGCAAGTTGTATAATGAGCTGTAGGTTTCCAGTTTCCAGTAGTGGAAACTGGGGTGGACTTTGGTGATGCCGCTGTCTTTGGGTCACAGAGGGATGTTGTCGCCGAGATCTTCACAGGCAGCAGAGAGATGAACAGCGGGAGGCAAGAAAGCTGTTCATCTTAGCATGGCCTGGTTGTGGAGTCTGACTCTAAGTTGTTCATTTTAGGAGTATTTATTAAACAGAACAGTTTGGTGAAAACTTTGTATGTGGCGATTGACTCAACACCACGTGTACAACAGAGCACGCCTAAATCTCTTTGAAGAACAAAGCAAGCTGAACACAGATCAGACTCAATTACAAGGAAACCCTGTAAGGTACATGCGACACTTAACATAAAAATGGGTTCTATAGGTTGACTATATGTGACACCTTTTGTAAAGACGGGTTCTATAGATTGGCTACGTGTGACACCTTCCGTAAAGATGGGTTTCATGGATTGATGGAGAACAACCAGTTTAGAAGAAGGGTCTGGAGGAACGGAACGCCTGGTGAGTTCTTTGGCCATGTAGATTGTGCAAAGATCACGGGGCTAGAAAACAAGCCCATTCCAGCCTTCTGGGTGTGAAGCAGGTTTTACATTCCTTCCCTGGAAGGACCAACCCTTTGTGTTGAACATTCCAGGATACCCTACTGCGAGTCTGTGAGCACAAAGACCTCCATGCCCCCTACTGGGTCATTGCTGCTGCTGTAACCCTTATTCCTAAGTTACTCATAAGGTAACTCCAAGAAAACTCATGGGTTCGCCAAGTTGGACTGTACTGGTAACCTTAGTTTTCAGTGTGCTTGGGTCTTTATGTGGGATAAGTAGATTTTGTTTTGTTTTGTTTTGTTTTTCTGTAACATTATACACAACAGGGATATAGGAAGGAGTCAAGATGAGGTAAACCCTAAGGACATGTCCGAAGTGACCTTCTTCCTGGAACCCGGCCCTACCGCCTAGTTTTCATCTTCTCTCAATAACGCCATCACATATGACTCCGAGTTGAGGGATTAATGCACTACTGAAGCCAGAGTCCTCTGGTTTCTGGAAATGCCCTCAGACATCAGCGGAGGTGTGCTTCAGTAACATCCTAGGCATTTCCTAAGCCGGTCACATTGACAATCCAAATGTACACCCATGGATGTCTAAACAGTGGGTAAACCGAGTGCTTGCGGTAAAGGCACACGGCCCAGAGTCTAGATCCCCAGAATCCATCTGGTGGCACACGTTGGTAACCTGTGCTGGGGTGGGGAAGAGACAGGCAGCTAGCTCCCTGGAGCTCACTGGCCAGTCACACTATTTACATCACAAAGTACAGGGAGTGTTCCCAGGGACCCTGCCCAGCCTTGGAGGAGGACCTCTGTGATTCAAGAACCAAGTTGTTCCTACCGCCAAGGTGAGCGTGACCTGCGGCGGCTGCTTGGGTCCTGGGTTCATTTACCAGTCTAGTTTTCTTTTCTTTTTTAATTGATTTACTTATTTACATCCCAAATGCTGCCCCCCCCAGTACTGTCCTCACTGAGACCCTTCCCCACTCCCCATCCCGTTCTCTGAGAGGGTGGGGACCCCCACTGCATATCCCATACCCTGGCACATCAAGTCTCTGCCAGAATAAGCACGTCCTCTCTCACTGAGGCCAAACATGGCAGCCCTGTTGGGGAATGGATACCACTCTCAGGCTAGTTTCGGGGAGAGCCTCTGCTCCAGTTGTTGGGGGGCCCACAAGGAGATTGAGCTGCTGGGGGCCTTGTTCCAGCCCACGTGGGTTCTTTGGCCGGTGGCTGAGTCTCTGAGAGCTCCCAGAGGTCCAGGTTAGTTGACTCTGTTGGTCCTCCTGTGGGGTTCCTATCCCCTTCAGGGCCCTCAATCCTTCCCCACTCTGGCCAATGTTTGGTGTGGGTCTCTGCTTCCTTTTCAGTCAGCTGCTATGTGGAGCCTCTCAGAGGAGAGTTATGCTAGGCTCCCGTCTGCCAGCTTAACAGATTATCATTAGTAGTGTCAGGGATTGGTGTTTACCCAGGGGATGGGTTTCAAGTTGGGCCTGTTATCGGTTGGCCATTTCTTCAGTCTCCACTCCATCTTCGTCCCTGCATTCCTTTTAGACAGGACAAATTTTAGATGGAAAGTTTTGTGGGTGGGTTGGTGTCCTTATCCTTCCGCTGGGGAACCTGCCTGGCTACAGGAGGTAGGCTCTTCAGGTGCCATGTGCAGCTGAGGCATCTCAGCTAAGGTCACTTGCATTGCAGTCTGGTTGTTTCCAATACTGATAAGCAATGAAGACTTGGACATCATTCTAAAGCTCTGTGCCTTTCCCTTCTGCCTGTCCTACTTGGGAGCTGTGTGTTTGGTGCTTGTATATTTATAATTGCTATATCATGTAGGTGAATCCGCTCTCTCAGTACTTGAGCCTTTTACATCATGTCGTGCAATTGGGTGTTCATGGACCTTAAGTCTTAGACAGTGTGTATTGGGATCTGTTTTTTATCATTCTGCCAGTTTGTATTTCAGTTGAGCTTAGTTGTTTACACATCTATGTGCCGTTGCCCACCAACAAATTCATATTTACTTCACGCTTTTCTCCTTTAAATTCTATTACAAAAAGAGTAAAAGCCAGGTATGGTGGCCCACATCAGGAATTCTCACATCTGTCTGAGACGGAAGGATCGCCATGAGTTCAAGGCCAACCGAGCTACAAAGTGATTTCCAGACCAACCTGGGCTTTAGACTATCCATCTCAAAAAAAAAAGGAGTTAAAAATCAAAAATCAACATGCTGGGCTGGAGAGATGGCTCAGCGGTTAAGAGCACTGACTGCTCTTCCAAAGGTCCTGAGTTCAAATACCAGCAACCACATAGTGGCTCACAACCATCCGTAATGGGATCTGACGCCCTCTTCTGGTGTGTCTGAAGTGTACAGTGTACTTACATATAATAAGTAAATAAGTCTTTGGGTTGGAGCGAGCGGGGCCAGAGAGAGAAGAGAAAGTGTCTGAAGACAGCTACAGTGTACTTACATATAATAAATAAATCTTTAAAAACAACATGAGGCTGGAGAAGTGGCTCAGAGGTTAAGAGCACTGCTGCTTTTCCAAAGGACCTGGGTTCAAATCCCAGCACCCAGTACCCTCATGGTGGCCCACAACTGTCTGTAACTCCAGCTCCAGGGAATTCAGTGCCCTCTTCTGACCATCTCGGGAACCAGGCATGCATGTGGTACACATACATACATGGATTTATGGGCAAAACACCCATACACACAATTTTTCTTAAATTATGGGCAGTGGTGGCGCACACCTTATAATCCTAGCACTCAGAAAGGCAGAGGCAGGTGGCAGGCAGATCTCTGATTTTCACGCCAGCCTGGTCTCTGTAATGAATTCCAGGCTAGCCAGGGCCACACAGAGAAACCCTGTCTTGAAAAAACAAAACAAAAAACACAAAAACTCACCACCACATGAACACAGTCATATCGCGTAGCTTATTGTTAAATTGTTATGTGTACATGTGTGCAAGTGCCTACAGAGGTCAGAAGAGGATCTGCAGCCCCTGGAACTGTATTAACATACAGTTGTGAGCCACTTGGCGGCCATCTAGTTCTCTGGAAAAACAAGTACTCCTAACCAATGAGCCATCTCTCGAGCTCCCGCACCCCTTACTTTTGCCAACTTTATAACTCTTGATTGGCAAGGTTTATTTTTATTTCTTTCAGAACTTAAAGTGTTCCACCTACTGCCTCCTGGTCATTATGTGTTGAGGAGATGCCAGTCTTGTGACGGTTACTAGTAAGGGACAAATCCCTTCTCTCTTGGCGATTTAGAGAGTATTTGCTCTTGTCTTTTGAGTTTCTGTGTATTGATGTGGGTCTCTGGATTTGTCTCTGAGTTTATGCAATTTGGTGTCCCTTTAGCTTTGGGTCTTTAAAGTGGACAGATTCATCCATGCCTCTCATCAAATAATGAGCGTTTGGAGTTTATCCTGGAGGTACAAAGGTAGCCCGCCACAGGATAATCCATTTAACTTTGGAGTAATAGAACACACACATATGGGGTGGATATTGATATTTTATGAAAATATTCCTTGAAGCTTTAGCTGTAATAGCCAAGAGGTGGAAAGATCCTGTCACTGACTGAAACGGGATTAACAAAATGGGATGTAGCATACACAACAAGCTATTGTTCAGCCACATAAAGGAATGGGATTCTGACCCATGTTACAGTGTGTATGGATTGGGAAACATTATACCATAAAAGAAGCCAGACACAAAAGAATGAATGGTGTGTGAATCTACTAGAATCTGTGAGTCCCCACTCACCAGCACTTTTAGCAGCGAGGAACGTGCACTCAGTCCTTGTAATCGCAGAGTCGGTTTGCAATGGTGACTGTTTTAGGAGCAGATGAAGGCAGTGTTTATGCAACACTGTTCCTTAACACCAGTCATGGACACTTAAATGGTAAGCTTTGGCTAGGCACGATCAATCGATCAATCGCGCCTTTGGTCCCGCACCTGAGAGGCAGAGGCAGGCCTCTCTGAGTTTGAGGCCAGCCTGTTTTACATAGTGAGTTCCAGGACAGGCAGGGCTATACAGAAACACCTTGTCTCAAAACCAAAAGATAAGCTTTACACACACACACAACAAAGTACATGTATGTATGTGTGTATTTGTGTGTATCTGAGTTTTCAAAAGTTAAAAAGATAATAAAACCCAATTCACAGATTAAATTAGTGAATTTAATTATTATACCAATGATTTAATTACTTATATCTCAATATAAGTAATTTTTCATATCTCAATATAAGCATTTTTTCAAGGCTATTGAGGACAAATTGTTAGGTACAACAATGGAATTTTCATAGGGTAATGTTCTCACACCTACAAGGAGAATGGTGATGAGATTAGGTCCAGGGTCATGGAACTGGAAATGTATTTTTATATGCTTGAGATAGAGCGTAATAACTGCTTAGAATGTGGGGATTTTATGATCCAGCCTCTATATCCTTTGCATTTTCCAAAATAACTGGGATAACAATTCATTTCTATACAACATTAATCAGGAACTCCCAAACAGGGAAATAAGACAATAAAGGGGGGCTTCCAATATAGTGGATGAAAAATGTTAGCTGCACAAACCTGCCTAACTCAACGAGTTCAGGGTTTCGGTCCCCAGAAACCCAAAAGCCAGATGCTGCAGCTGGTATCTGGGGTCCTCGAGCTGCAGTAAGGGGTGGGACAGGAAACTGACCCAGAAGCTCACAGGCAAGCTAGCCTCGAGCACTGGAGTGAGAACAGAAACAGGGGAGAGCCTGTCTTAGAGGTGGAAGGAGAGAACAGATTCCTGAAAGTTGTCCTCCAACCTCCACAGGAGCACCCAGGAACACCACACTGCCATGCTGGGGTGTCCAGCATACACCCACACCAACAGGGCGGGGCAAGACTACCATAAAAGTCATAGAGATAAGAAAACGAAATCGAAAGGCATAAATATTGAACACCAAGACATATTCGTTCTCAAGTGGCGCCTGCACAAGGGGAAAATCAAGGAAGGCCCTGCAGTTACCCAGGAAACGTAGCAGTCTCTGTGATACAAGGTCAATTCAGGGAGCCGGAATACAAGTCAGTGGGGGAACAGACATGAGCCTCTGGGTTCCTAATCCGATGTTGCAAATAATTAAATACCTTATAGTTCCTTACAACAACGATCTACTGGAAATATAAAATATCTTATATTAGCATGAAAGAAATCTAATTAAAATTAATTTTGATCTGCAAAAGTTCCATAGATAAAAATATAAAATACTGCTTTAAAAAATCTAAATAAAAATATGAATACAAACCACATTGATGGGTTTGGAGACTCTATGTTGTTAAGTTGGCCACCATCCTTAAACTATCCTGTAGGTTTTATGATAACTTGATAAAAAAGTCTGCACTTTTTGCTAAAACTTTGCAATCTGTTTCTTGTTTGTTTGTTTGTTTGTTTGTTTTTGTTTTTGAGCTAGGTGTGGCCCTAGACATCTTTGATCTGTGGTACTCACGTGAAGAAGGGAGGATTGTGAGTTCAGGCCTAGCTTTGGCAGCATACTGGGAACTCCATCTCAGGAACAGTAACAATCCCCTGCTTGTTTGCTTTCTCAACGGCAGCACTGGAGCCTGGATCTGGTACTCTGAACACGCTAAGCACACTGCTAAACTATATTCCCACGGCCACCCATCCCATCCGGGGAAACAGCCTACACTGATTTATAACTATCACCAAGAATTCAGAGTTTACATCAGGTCCTACACTTGTGTTTGGCTTTTGTTTTGCTTTTCTGAGACAGTATGCTGCCCTCGCACTGGCCTCAGACTCAGAGATCTCCCTCCTCTGCCTTCAGAGTGCTGGGATTAAAGGTACGCCCCCGCAAGTCTGGCAGGTTCTAATCTTATCGTACACTCTTCGAGTTGGGAAAAACACACCCTGGCGTGGGACCACCTCTAACTCCTATCGAAGAGTTTCATTAAAACTATTCACTGCCCTAAAAGCCCTCTGCAGTCAGTCAACCCCCTGCCCACTGTCACATACCACCCTCAGGCCTCCGCAACCACTGCCTGTTTTCTGTCCCAACAGTGTTGTCCTTTTCGGAATGTCGCAGGCGAAGTGAGACATGTTTGGACTGGCTCCTTCACTCAGCATCATTCAAAGTTCCCTTAGGTATTTTCACAAGTCAATCACTCTTTGTTTACTGCTGTGTATTCCACACTCTGGATGCGCCCACAGATTCTCTGAAGGATTCTGGGTTGAGTTTTGGCAATAAGGAAAATCTGCTCTAAACCATCCATCATGCACAGATTGTTATATGGACACCAATTTGCCCTCCGTTCCTGTAGACAAATGCCACAGTGGGTGCTTGCTAGACCGGATGGTAAAACTATGTCTGGTTTAATCAGAAACTCCAGAGTTACATTGTTTGTGTGTACTGTCTAAAGGATGGCTGGGTCGGAGAAAACAGAGATGACAAGAACCCTGGTACTAAGGGGAAATAACTGTAGGATGGTACCAGAAAGTTACATTGTATCCTAATTAGCTAACATGGTATTTCAGGCCTGATAATTGGGTCAAATGCATTCCTGAAAAGTTGAAAATAGCAATGTCTGTTCTGCTTGACACCTACAAAGGGCAGCAAGGTCATGTGTCTCTGTTCTCATAGATACAAACCACTGCAGGAAAATATCAAACCAAAACATTAAGAAATTCTGACACACTCACCTGGCACTCCTTTTGGTGTCGTGAGGGGTGTGAAGGGTCGAAGGAGCTGGGAACTAGTCTTAGGTGAACTCCCAGATCAACTTGTGCCTCTGCGTGATGGGGTGGGGGGTAGCTATCCAAAGGTATCTGTTAGGAAATCTTGTCATCCAACCCTGAAATTCAGCTCCCACAGTGCTGTCCTGTGCACTTTTTGGGTCAAACAGAGCATAGTTACTTGGCTGAAATGCATCAGGAAAGTGAGGACTGGGAGTCCCGCAGGACCATAGCAAGACCGCTGCTTCCTGATGCTAACGTGCATCAGCTGAGATAGATCGGAGCGGCGGTGCCAGCCTGTCAGTCACAAAAGCCCACCCCTTCCAGGCAGCCTGCGCTTTCAGTCAGTTCACTATCACCTGGGCTTCCTTCTAGGTCTTTGACTCTTTTTTTTTTTTTAAGAGTTATTTATTTATTATATGTAAGTACACTGTAGCTGTCTTCAGACACTCCAAAAGAGGGCGTCAGATCTCGTTATAGATGGTTGTGAGCCATCATGTGGGTGCTGGGATTTGAACTCAGGACCTTCAGAAGAGCACTCTTAACCACTGAGTCATCTCTCCAGCCTGGCCTTTGACCACTTTAGTCTACAATATTCCCCGGGCTGATCTTCCAGAGGTCCTGGGTTCAATTTCCAGTACTCACATGGCAGCTCACAACTGTTTATAACTCCAGTCCCAGGGAACCTGGCACTCTCCACAGACATACATGCAGGCAAAACATCAATCACATAAAATAAAATCAGTGCAAAATATTAGCTAGGCAGAGTGGCACATGCCTTTAATCCCAGCACCTAAAGGGCAAATGCAGGAGGATCTCTGAGAGTTTGAGATTAATCTGGTCTACAAAGTGAGTTCCAGGACAGCTAGGGCTGTTACATAGAGAAGCACTGTCTCAAAATAAATAAAAATATCTCTGGAAGGTGCCTATAATCTGCCTATTATCAAGAATACTTTTTGGGGGCTGGAGAGATAACTCAGCGGTTAAGAGCACTGACTGCTCTTCCAAAGGTCCTGAGTTCAAATCCCAGGAAAACCATCTGTAATGAGATCTGATGCCATCTTCTGGTGTGTCTGGAGACAGCTACAGGGTACTTAGATATAACAATAAATAAATCTTTAAAAAAAGAGAAAGAAGCTTTTGGAAAAAAGAATTCCCAATAAAAGTTCAACACCATAAGGATAGGTAAATTTAATATCAGATGTTATCTGTGTTCAGCTGGGATAATCTGTGCCCTTTGGCCTGCTTCTCTGTGACATCATCACACCTTAAATCTCCTTCAATGAATGCTCTAAGTCTCCTCCACTTCTTCTTGTGTAAAGCAGTGTCCTTATTACTGTCCTTATAACAGGGAGTGGCCCAGTCCAGCCAGGTAGGAGGCATCCCTGGACACTGGTGTCATTTCAGCATCTTCCCCTCCAGACAAGGGTCCTCCTGTTCTGGGCACTGTCTCCTCTCTACCTAGAGGTGCTAGGTGCAGCTCCATCTATCCTCCCTCGCCCTGAAGGAACATGAAGCCCTTTGTCATCATCAGGCCCCGGGGACATGACAGGAATGTGACTCCAGCCATCTTCCTTCCCTACATCCCATTCTGAAGTCAGCTCCACCCAAGCCTTTCTGCATACAGCTCTCTTCCTCTTCATCGTCTTCTTTTTTTTTTTTAAGATTTATTTTATGTGTGTGAGTACTGTTGCTGTCTTCAGACACACCGGGGGGGGGGGGGGGCATCAGATTCCTTTACAGATGGTTGTGAGCCACCATGTGGTTGCCAGGAATTGAACTCAGGTTCTCTGGAAGAGCAGACGGTGCTCTTAACCACTGAGCCATCTCTCCAGCCCCCTCTTCATCTTCTTAATGGGGTCTCCAGGTACTCCAAGAGCCTTGGCATTTCTAGAACCAACTTCAAGAAGATTAGTGAGCCTGTGTGCCAATTCTGTTCCCTCAGCTACTCCAGACCCGCCCAAGTGCCTGACAGGAAGAGAGCTCCGACTCTGAACCCACCCATCCCTGTCGTGACCGGTGTGCAGCACGCAGACTATGCACGGCTGATGTGGGCTGGTGAAAGCCAGAGAAACCAGATATCCTTCCCTGTCCTACTTCCACCTCATCTTCCGGGAACACAGCATCTGGATACATCTCCCTCCACACCTGGAACTGCATTTTACCTCAGCAAACCTCCATGAGTGCACTGTGCTCTAAAGCACTTGTACCCTGCAGCTGATGGCCAAGCTCTTGGAAGGCAGCGAAACTGACGTCGTTCTCTGTCCAGGACCCCTGACACTGTCCCTTCCCAGTCAGTCTCCAAGCAATCTTTGCCTTCTTCAGGAGTCACGAAACCTTGGAGCCGGGATATCTCGCTCCTTCAGCATATCCCAAGCACGTGGTCAGGGCGATGGAATCGGCCATCTGACACCACTCAGGAGAGCAACATCATGTTCTGAAAGCCCATGCTTCTATTGTTCTCCACTTCAAGAAGACACAGTCTATTTCAGTTGACTCCAATGGCTTAATTTACATTACCGCAATCCACATACGCACACATACGATACATAATCACACCTTATACTCTGTCCCGCTACCTCAGAGTATACGGTCAATTTGTCCTGCTCTGAAAACCAGTATTTACAGAGAAATTCTTGTTTAAAGTAACAGTGATGTTGTACACAGTATGTACATATATAACTGTAACTGCCAATAGAAATGTATGCAACTGAAAAATAAAACACCTACTATGTTTCCAGACCCAGAGTTTAGGTGCTACAAATTTAATCCCCAATACAACATTATTGGAAGGGTGGGCTCAGAAGAGTTTGTCCTGGAACTCTTTCTGTAGAGCAGGATGACCTTGAACTCAGGAATCTGCCTGCCTCTGCCTCCCAAGTGCTGGGATTAAAGGCATGCACCACCACTGCCCGGCTCTCAGAAGAGTTTCAATCAGAACGTGTCCTTATGGGTGGGTTAATTACATTAATTATAACCAAGCCCCTGGGGTGTGCTCTCTGCTCTCCTCACTACTTGAAATCTACGCAGCATGCAGCCCAGGGGCACCATCCCAGAGGTGGAAGGACAGAGCCTTCCCCACTTTTCTTTTTTTTTTTTTTTAGTTTTTAGTTTTTTGAGACAGGGTTTCTCTGTATAGCCTTGATTGTCCTGGAACTCACTATGTAGACCAGGCTGGCCTTGAACTCAGAAATCCGTCTGCCTCTGCCTCCCAAGTGCTGGGATTAAAGGCGTGCGCCACCACCGCCCGGCCCTTCCCCACTTTAACCTTGTGCTTCTCAGCATCGGAAACCAAGAGTGAATTTCAGTTCCCAACAGATTATCCAGCCACTGCACCACGGAGAGACTGACCACGCCCCTCAGGAGAGCCCTGGCAAGGGTCAGGTCTTCATTTCTAGGGAACCTGATAACTAAAATATACCAGCTAAATTCCAAAGTTAGAGTTCAACATCTTTAGAATGCATTCATTTGGTCTTTAAGAACTATAAGATAACATATGAATGATCCTTATTAAAAAAAATCCTTGGCTTGGGCTGGAGAGAGAGTTAAGGGCACTCATTGCTCTGGGAAAGGACCCACGTTTAGTTTCCAGCATTCATGCAGTGTCCCACAATCACCTAGAACTCTAGGTCCAAGGTATCCAACCCCCTTCTCACTTCCTCAGATGCCGGGAACATGCGTGATGCTCATGTGTATAGGTAAGTAAATCTAAAATTAAAAAGCATTGGCTAGATTTAGTCAATGATTACTTCAACACAAAACTCTAACTTAAAAAATGAGATTTTTGGAGGCTGGAGAGATGGCTCACGGGTTAGAAGACTGGCTGTTCTTCCTGAGCACCTAGCTTGGCAGCTGACAACTGCTGGTAACTCCAGTCCCTGGGGATCTGTCACACACACACACACACACACACACACACACAGAGGCAGGCAAAGAACCACATAAAAATAAGTAAGTCTTTTTTTTTTTAAAAAAAAATGAGATTCTCAGTAAGTTTCAAATAATTATACCCTGATTATAAATGGTCTTTATTTAAGAATGCATATTCTTGTGATTCAAAATCAAATATCTTAAAACTAGCAAAAATCAACATGAAAATGTTTTATTTAAAATAGTTACAAGAGGCAAGAGGACATTGAGGTTTTAAAGATCAAAAGTAAGTTTCCAAGCTCAAAAATAAAATATCATATTGCTATTATGTTTAATAACAAATATTTGACCAATAGATTATAATTGCACAATAAATAAAATGGCTAATTTTTCTTCTTTACCAAAAAAATCATAAGCTGATAAATTAACAAGTGGAAGTTAATAATTTTCATTAAAAAAGGCACATCCAGGCAAAATAGTTCAGGTGATTGTAAAATGCAGTGTTAAAACTCTGTACATAATCAACTGACTTCAAATAAATTACTCTGGAAAATTCTTAAACACGACAGGAGAGTCTTTGAAAATGCAAGCAAGCAGGAGGACAGCGCCCCTTGGTTGGTGTTACTCTGTCTCTGATGGGAAACCAGCAAAGAAGTACAGCAGCAGACCATCTCAGGACTGGAGACCCCCGGAAGGATCCCCGCCCCACAGTCTGTCGTCAGCGGGTGCTGTCAGAGACTTGACCGCCTCTCTGGTCTCGGCACACACTTGGTAATGGCTGCTTTCCACAGCACTGGGGCAAGCAGGAGGCTAAGTGTGGTCACACTTAGAATAAGGAGGTACACCTGCAACAGGCAAACGGGCAGTCACAAGAGTCCCAGGAGGTAAAGTGTACAGCCTACGTGTCTCGCTGAGCGGCAGGAAGTCCTGCATTTTCAGAGGACACCTTGGGTAGCACATGCGAGGGTGTGGTCCCGTTGGGTGTTGGGAGGTACGCTGTAAACCCATCTTTAAAGAGAAGGGAAATGCCGCCACAGGCGAGAGGACATTTGCAGTAGGAAGAACTTGGATTCGACCTCTACTAGAAAGCTGTGGTAAGTTCTGGGTAGTGGCCTGGTTTCATTGCCGGCCTGAAGGTGAACTCTACAGGGCCCCACACAAGTCAGAGGGACTCAGACTGGATCTATCCTTTCCCCATGATGCACCTGTGCATCTGGTTCAGGGGTGCCTCATTCACTCACTGGAAGCCTTCACAGTGCTCCAGCTGTGCCCCTGACACAGCTGCTTCCTCACACAAAGAGACAGCCTCAACCGCACACGCTCCACGGGCCTCCCTGAGTGTCAGGGGGAGCTCCTACTGTAGGGTTATAACAGCCAGTCACAGCAGAGATCAGCCTGTTAATAACAATTACTGTCGAGAAGAATGACATCACTTCTTGGCCTTTGGACGAAGATCAAATATAAAAAAACGACAGCAGGATTAACTAGTTATTTCCACCTAAGAAATTCAACATCTTATGTGAGAAGAAAGCAGCCAGGCCCAGTTTCCATGACTCCCACCAAAGGCTTCCTTCCAGGTCAGCTTAGTGTCCTCTGAGAGTGAGCTGCGGCCTGCTGCCCCTGAGGCCTGGTGTGCCTGAACTACCAAGTCGGGAGCGGAGGGTGGCGGGGGTGGGGGTGGGGGTTCGCTCTTGGCCTAACGGCTTACACTGAAGCATCCCGTTCTCCACAGGGCTCTCGCTTCAGTCCCATTACAGACTCTCACCTCTCTGGAGATGATGCCTGCTCTGCGTGCTCGACTCCCCAGGACAAAGGAGAACTCGCTGACCTGTGCCAGCCCCGCGGACACAATCCACTTGATGTATTGGCTGCTCCTTGGCAGGATGAGAGACAAGACCAGCACTGCCAACACAAACTGTAAGAATAGTTTATCGCATCGCTATTCGTGACCAGAGGCCGGACAAAAATCACTCTCATAACACAAAACCGAGATGGAAAACATCATCGGCTAGCATGGCTTCCGATGATACAAATCAAGTGGGAAGGCACGTACATTGGCACGTCGGGTACCTACCCAGAAGGCACAAGATAAATAGATAAACTATTACATTCATCTAGAACAAGAAGGCAAAATAAAAGGCTTGGATTCATTGACAGAAAATAAGCCTTCCCCTAGCAAGTTGAATCGATAGCATTAAATATTAAGTGCTTAAGATGAAGATTCAGTCCACACGTGAGATCTTCTCAGGAACTGGCAGGCACAGCTCTAGCAACTCACCAGATACTACTAAATAGGCAGTCACTCTGACTTAGGCACCAGTACAGGTAACACAGTTGTACTGGCTGGTTTTGTATGTCAACTTGACACAGGCTGGAGTTATTACAGAGAAAGGAGCTTCAGTTGAGGAAGTGCCTCCATGAGATCCAACTGTGGGGCATTTTCTCAATTAGTGATCAAGGGGCAAGAGCCCCTTGTGGGTGGTACCATCCCTGGGCTGGTATTCTTGGGTTCTATAAGAGAGCAGGCTGAGCAAGCCAGGGGAAGCAAGCCAGTAAGGAACATCCCTCCATGGCCTCTGCATCAGCTCCTGCTTCCTGCCCTGTTTGAGTTCCAGTCCTGACTTCCTTTGGTGATGAACAGCAATGTGAAAGTGTAAGCTAATAAACCCTTTACTCCCCAACTTGCTTCTTGGTCATGTTTGCGCAGGAATAGAACCCCTGACTGAGACAGCATGAGGAAATGTCCACTGGATTTCCTGAGTGCTGACATACACTCATCAGGAAGGAGGCATGGGCCATTCCTTAGACTTGTCCAGAACAAGCCTGCAGATCTAGAAAGATGCTCCCTGACCTGGCTTCTGGCAATTCCCAATACACCATCCTAACAGCCTGACTACTGGCTCAGACCTGCCCCCTTGGGTCTGCCAAGGGGTGGATCAGCAGTGCCTCTACACAGCGGCACTTGGACATGGGTGTCATTGGGGCTTTGCGGGATTTATGGCTGGAAATGAGGTTTAATGGGAAGTGCTCTCCTGTGTAATGTGTGTGAGATTTCAGCTTCGAGTCCTAGGAGAAAGCCTCATACCTTCATGATGACCACAGACAGGGTGAGGAATACCAGCACGGTCAGCTCGTAGATCACAAAGGTGGGGAACACGTGAAGCCCTGCAGGAGAAAGAGACAAGACACCTCAGGACAGGGTCCAGATAGCTCTGTCATCCTGATTAAACCCGTTCTTATAGAGGATTAAACTAAAACCCAAGCCCTTCTGAGCGCTCTGGCAAGCTGTGTTCCTCTTCCAGGGAAAGAGGGAGACCTAGCAGCCCTCCTCCATCAGGCCATGCCTGCAGAGGAAGCAGCAGAATCCCCAAGAAGCGCAGGACCCAGCACTCCTGACTCCGGACCAGGGCATTCACAGCTTGTGTGCATGCGCAGCAGCCAGAGGGAGGGTTGGGAACTGTTCCACATCTACACGGTCTTTGCCATCTCTCACTTGGTTCAGCCAAGGAAGAAACAGTGGGGTGCACCCTGCTTGAGGTACTTCTCAGTGTCCCCTGTTCCTGCAGCTGCAGGTGGGAACTCTGTCATTTTCTCTGGAAAACACTGGTACCTGGAGGCCTCCTTCCCCATCAGAGCTTCTGCCGAGTCAACAGCCCGGTACACTCCGTCCGCAGCCTCAGATCTTGCAGACCATGTTTCACGAATGTATGGATGTTCCCTTTCTTTCTAGACAGTTTCTTCTCTCCTGAGACATGGAGATGCTTCCTCAAAGTGGTTTAGACACTGGTCCCATTTGCCAGCTGACTATTAAGTCCTATAGGCTGCACAGCCCTGGACACTCAAAACCTGTCCCGCCAGCCCACGTGGACTTTCTTGGTGATGTCGAAGCTTAGATGTTTTGGGTGTCACAGCCCATCCACATAGGTCTAACTAAGCTTAGGAGCAGTGTGTGGTACAGTGATATTCATGTCGACCACCAGCAACCATAGCTGGTAGAGAGTCCCTGGATGAGCCCACAGGGGACAGGTATAGCCTAGGTACTGGGCACCTAATGTGTCTTCCTAGATTCCTGCCTGCAAGCCACTCAGGAAGATCGGTCTTTTCCACAACTGAGCTGTGGGTGACCACTAGTTGACTGGCATCTCTCCCATGAAATGCCATGAGTTGGGCATTGCTCTCCCCGCTCCCATCCCCGGGCTTTCCCAGGGTCCTCCCCTCGGGAATCCTGTATTTCCTACCCTAGTTAGAACAGCTCTCTTGGGATGAGGCCATCCGTTTAGCCCGTCCGTCAAGGGCGTTCCTGCACCTGTGCTATAGCTGAGACCTCCGTCCAGGCCCCTAAAAAGCCCTTCTGCTCTGTGGACAGAGTCTTTTTCTTGCCCAGATGAGTGTGAAGGACACCCGAGAAACAGAACCCACTAAGGAAAAGCTGCATTTCAACAACTTGGCCACAGCATCAGCAATGGGGGGGGGGGCAAGCCAGCTGTCCAGCTGTCCAGCTGCTATAGTTCCTCCCCCCACCATGGCAGGCTTCATGCACTCAGTACAGTGTGAGGTAACCTCTGCAGGCTCTGACACTGGACGGCCGGTCACTTGGTCAGCATGCTTGCTTCCTCATTTATAAGTATGGATTTGAGAGGCAGGTTGATAAATATGCCGAGTGAAGTACATGGTCGGCCTCATGCTCCTTATGCTGATGCCCAGGCCACAGATGTGAGTCTGTAAGATGCTCCCAAGCCAGACCCCAGAAGGTATGTAAAGATCAACTGCTAGGCCTGGCCCCACCAAGTCGTCTTAATCTCGGTTAGAGCCCTCCTTTGCCCAGGAGGGGTGGAGTACTCGGGGCAGGACCAAGTGGTTGCATCATAGACCCAAATGAGGACGGTAGAGGTGCCAGTCGGCAGCCCTCCTCTCTAGAGACACGGGCAACACCACGGGACCTTGACCAGCTCTGTTGCCACTGCAGCGTACTGGGCACTTATCTATGCCTACAAAGTTCCAGGCTGATCCGAGGATCACGAAGCAGGTGTTTCTGTTCAGATAACACACTGGCAGAGTTCTGGGTTTAACAGCCTATTTTAGGGCTGGAGAGACAGGTCAGCAATCAAGAGCACGGACCGCTCTTGCAAAGGACCTGGGTTTGGTCACCAGCACCTACACCGGGTGGCTTGCAACCACTCCAGGAGTATGTGACATCTCTGTCTTAAGGGCACCGGCACGGTGTGCAGACAGCCACACAGACACACACGTAATGAAAAACAAAGCAAATAGTGAAAATACAAAATGCAAAAGCCACTCCAAAATCTAGATAGTTGCTGGGTGTGGTAGCGGATACCTTTAATCCTCGCACTCGAGAGGCAGAGGCAGGCAGGATCTCTGTGCGTTTGAGGCCAGTCTGCTTACATATTGAGTTTCAGGACAGCCAGGGCTATATAAAGAGAGCCTGTCTCAAACAAGCAAACAAACAAACAAACGGGTACTCAATGACCCCAGATGACAGGATATGGAGGGCGAGCACACGGTAGCCTGGTGAAATGTGGAAATGGGTCAGATGGACCATCGAGTGGGAACAGCAGGCCAGGGAGTCAGACCGAGCAAGCCGTCAGCTCAGTGGGTGCTGAAGAGAGGTACGATATGGGCCATGTGCTATGTGGGTCATCACACACGCAGCTGATGTGCCCCAAATCTACCGAGAACACTAAAGCAGCTGTAAGTGGTCTCATTTCATCCCTCACGGCTGCTGGGCCACCCACTGTGTACCTCTCCTTCAAGAGGGACAGAGCTCTGCATAGCCTTCTGGATCTCTACATCAATTGTAAGTCCTGGCATTCAGGTTCCACATCTTCCGGGGACTGCACTCAATCTGCAGACCGCAGCAAGGCACATGAGCATCCAACGGCAGAGAGCAGAGAAGCCAGGGTGCTTTAGGGCTTCCCTCTCCTAGCCGCTGCGCCAGTGCCCAGGTTCCCACCCGAGGCTGCACGGCATCCTCAGGAACTCCACACTGGGACCTGCGGATGGAGCGTGGGGCCCTGACAGTTACCCTAAATGACGGACATTCTCACCTCCGCACTGATGAAACCTGACAAGTAACCAGATAGTTCTTGCCCCTTTTTTTCCTCCTTCCATTTTCCCTCTTTTAAGACGAGTCTTTGCCTCAGACTCTAGGAAAGCATATTTATATATATACGCATACACTTATCGAGGGAATCACAGCACTTTGGGGAGTACCTATGGATGCGAAGAAGATGATGGCCAGGAAGTCACGGATGGGCTCGATGTAAGCCATGATCTCCTCGGTGACCATGTGCCCTTGGGAAGAGACCAGTGCTCCAGCCAGGAAGCAGCCAAGCTCCATGGAGACGTCCAGTAGCTCTGTGACCTGAGGGGGAGGGAGACAGCTTCATACCTGGTACCGCCCAGTCAGATACTTACTGTCAGAGAGTGCTCACAGACAGACACTCCTCAACCCAGTGCAGGAACCTCGGTAAGAAAAGTTACCACCCAAGTCCTACCCTAGAGACACAGGTTCCTATGAAGCCCCAGGAAGAACACACGCCAGAGACTAACAATGGCTGAGTTAGCCATCCTTAAGAGAGAAAATCTAATATTTCAAAGTCACTTACGTAGGCGACTGTGATATTTTTAAATGAGGATATTTTCCAACCTTTACTTTGAATATCTGTAATGTGTTGTTCTCTTTATCTGTGTCGGGAAAGAGCCACACATGCTCTAGCAGTAAAGCTGTTCCTCTCACGGACCTCATAGAGAAGACAGACAGCCACCACAGGCAGCCACACTGACAAGGAAGTGGAGAGCTCCCGCAGGTCCAGAGGAGAAGAAGCAAACACGTGAGCCACGCCAGATAGCACGGTGGTCACCACGGACCAGTTCTTTAACTCTCGCTCTGTTAGGCACAGAGCTCAAGACTGGGCCAGAAGACTGCAGGGTGTCTAGCTTCAACAGGGTGTGAGAGCAGGCAAAGAGAAAGAGGCAAAGCACTAGCAAATCAAAATAACAGCCTAACTTAACCATGTAGGAGCAACCTACACACATACATTAGCATACACACATGCACACACCAACTCACTAGACACACATACAAATACACACACACACATAACAAATACATATATGCACATATGGACATTATCCGCATATATTTACAAAAGTACACGTGTACATGTATACCTCACACAATAGGTACAAGAATGAATTCAAGCGCATGTACACACATATATACAACACAGCCACTTGGATTCTGACAAGGTTATACCAAGAAGCAATGAGCAAAGATTCTACTATACATGTGGCATTCAGAAGTGCATGTGAGAAGTGGACCTTTACCTCACACTGAGACTGAACCCTTAGCCCAGGTGAACTGTAGATCTAAATGAGGAAAGGGGAGCAATGATATTTGCAGAAGATAACACAGAGCAACATCATGGCACCGAAGGAGCCAACATCTGTGGAGAGCACGCTGGATACACCATGTGCTAACCATAAAGAAAACATCTGCTTATTGGATTCCACTGAAATTAAAAACCACAGTTTATTAAAAATTGCCGTTAGGAGCAAGCCACAGCCAGGAGGCCTTCAGCAAGAATGGATGTGACATAGGACACTACACAGCCATACAGTCAGAAGTGCAGGTGCACTCTACATGTGAACCTGGGGGCGGCAGGCTGGAAGAAGCCGGACACCGGCAGCGGGAAGCAGGCCAGCGCTTGGGGAATGGGATGAAGTCAGGAGAGTACATCAGTGGTGAGAGCACAGCATTGAGAGCATCACACAGTAAGATGATTAAAATCGTGAAGGTTATGATAAATGAATTTCACAGCTGCTTTTTAAATGACACAGACAACTTAAGCCCTACAATGAGTAAGAACATTACCAATCCCATAAAGAAACAGACTATGTAAGGACACATCCCACAGCAGAGCCCAGCAGCCCCAAAGAAGTAGCAATCTGAATCTACTGCACATGTGTATACAGACACACAAGACGGAAAGGCTGAGGTTAAAGACAACACCGAGAACGGAACGAGAACTGGGCTCCCGTCAATGTTAATGTCTCAGATCCGGCTTTGGGCAAACCCGACGGGCAGTGAAGGTAATCAGGTGTGTACTCCAGCCCGGAGATCCCACCTCTTTAGAAATGAAATCTGGGGGCAAAACCATGGAGACAACACACAGCATCTCCCTCACTCCGCTCCTAACCGGAGCAGCCTCGCAGACTGTGAACATCTAAGGTCACGGCTGCACCTGACAGCAGCTGTCCAGCAAATGCAGGTGAGTGATCAAGGGGAAGAGCCCAGTGCCAGTGAGGAGTTACTCTAGCGGGCGCATCCCCGGGGAAGGCGCCATCAGCCTATACACCACGACAGCTTTGCTGGACCTTCCTTTCAAAAGGAAAAGACTGTGGAATGGATAAGGCAGGGGACGTATTTAAATAAGTAACATTTTTGAAAGAGTTACAGTCATCATGAACAGAAGCAAGTTTTGTGCTTCCCCAAGGTTACCTGCCAGCTCTAACCCTTAGCACTGGCTTCCTTCCTGAGATTCGGACACTGTTATAAGTACTATACAAACACTCTCTCAGCCACACACAGCCTTTGAGGATCAGCTCTTGCAGGCTGCGTGACTCCCTGGAGATGCACCTCGGCATGCAGATGGAGACCGGAGGTCAACATCAGGTGCCTTACACAACCACCTTCCCTCTCCATTTTATTTTTTGTTTATCTTTGCGGATACGGCGTGTCACTGAAGTTGAAGCTTACCTACTCAGGCGGACTGCATGATAAGCAGTCCCAGGGATGCTTCTGTGTCTGAGCCACAGCCCCTTGGCTCGCGGGCCACAGGCACATCTCACCACCTAGGCCAGGGATCTGAACTCAAGGCAAACTCTTCAACAACTGGACTGTCTCCCCAGCCCGGCTGGACCATAGCTTCTCACCTCTCCCCTCGGAGGACAACTGAACTGGATGTGGCTACTGGAATCCAGTGTTATGAACATGCATGAGTTTCTGAGGGAACACGCACAGCGGCTGAACAGTGCAGTCAAAGTGTGTGGCGATGCCACTGCTACTGAACAGTTTGCGGTGTCTCCGGGCCTTTCCCTCACTCTCTCATGGGAAACCTACTTTCTTTTTCTTTTTTTTAAAAAAGATTTATTTAGCCGGGCGGTGGTGGCGCACGCCTTTAATCCCAGCACTTGGGAGGCAGAGGCAGGCGGATTTCTGAGTTCGAGGCCAGCCTGGTCTACAAAGTGAGTTCCAGGACAGCCAGGCTACACAGAGAAACCCTGTATCGAAAAACCAAAAAAGAAAAAAAAAGATTTATTTATTTATTATATGTAAGTACACTGTAGCTGTCTTCAGACACCCCAGAAGAGGGCATCAGATCTCATTACGGATGGTTGTGAGCCACCATGCGGTTGCTGGGATTTGAACTCAGGACCTTCAGAAGAGCAGTCGGTGCTCTTAACCACTGAGCCATCTCTCTAGCCCCCGAACACCTGCTTTCTAACACAAATCTTGTTTGTTTTGTTTTTATTGTTATTTCTTTTATTTTTAAGATAATATATCATTTCCCCCTTCCTTTCCTTCTCATATACCTTCCCCTTGCTCTCTTTCAAATATATACTTGGGTCTGTCTTAAAGTCCTTCCTTTACGGCATGAGAAGCCATGCCGTTAACTAGCTCGTCCTCACCGAAAGGAACGAAAGAAAAGTGGTTTCAGACTTGATCCGATATTTTGAAGGTGAAGCTGTGTGAAGCTTGAGACAGCAGTGTGCTCACGTGACTTTTCAGGGACACTTGTCTGTGTTTAAAACTGCAACACTCACAGATCATTTTCACAAACGGGTTCAGCCATGGTAGGATAACTGAATCAGCAAACACTCTCATTTAATGCCCTAAGCACTCCTCAGGTGAAGACCGAGAGAAGCAGCCATCGGCCTCGTGGAGGCTGCGCACGGGGCCGTATAAATGGCGCGGACACTCGGGGTTACCGTCAACATCAGGAAGGTGAAAGCCGAGACTCCCAGGACAAGGATCTCTTTGTTCCCCTTGCTTTCCAGGTGCAGCTTCCGATAATACGGTCCTATGAGATACGTCTTCATGACAAGACACAAAAGAAAGACAGCAGCTAGCGAAAAGAGAATTTGTCCAATCAGAAACAGTATGCGCAACACTTCCATGATGGCGCTAGGAAAGAAAAGAGAGGAGTGTCATCTCACCCCTAATGCATTCCTTTAGAGTCCGTAAATAATCTTAAAACATTTTTCTTTAACGTGTTACAAAATGAATGACCCAAATCATACATGTTTTTTTGTTTTTAAACGCTAAAAGAAAACCTATATATTACAATAATTTAGAAAATTAAGTCGTTTGACTCAAATGTGAGTTTCTTGGGGATCTATGCTTTGAAAAGTAAATCAGTTTTCAAGAATGTAAAGAGTTTCCATTGGGGCTGGGGCGGCGCTCAGTGGGTGAGAGCATTTGGTCACAAGCATGTAGACCTGAACTCAGACAACTAGTGCCAGTAAAAACAACCCCAAAAAGGCCAAGTGTGGTGGTATGGTAATCCCAGCACTCAGGAAGCTGAGGCAGGCAGATCTCTGTAAGTTCAAGGCCAGCCTGAGCTATATAGTGAATTCCATGCTAGCCAAAGCTACATAAGACCCTGTCTCAAACAACAATGGCCACGTGCCTGCTCGGAAGCCCTGTGTTATGGGGGTCAGAGGTGGGAGGACGCCTGGGGCTTGCTGGTGCCGTCTCAGATCCAGATTACGGGAGAGGCCTTGTCTCAAGGGAATAAGACAGAGTGATAAAACAGGGCGCCTGGTGTCTCCCTCTGTGTGCACACCTCCCATATGCAGGCATGCTGCATACACAGGCACACACACCATACATTCATTCATGTACACCATACACATACCACATACATGTACACATTCATGCACATATACATATACTCATGCACATGCATATACAGCACACATATACACCACAAACATACTATACATACACACACAAAATACACCATATAAATATGCACACCACATACACACACACACACACACACACACACACCACATACACTCACAGGTGCACATGCACACATACATATAGAGTCTCAACTGAGAGCTTTTGACCTCTATGGACACTATATATCATTAGAGGGTGCATCTACTGGAGAGAAGCACAGTATAGTGTTTCTGTGAGTAAGCTAGAGCTTGTCTGTTCAGAGCACACTTTCAGTCTCTCACATAGTCTACTCTCCATTCTGTAGGTTCTCTCTATCTTCCAACGTGGTTCTGTCCTGGTTGGCGGTCCTAGAGGCCTGCTGAACTTATAACATAACCAAAGGCTTTCAGACAAGTTAATTTTTCCCAGTTGACTACTTCCATATGGACCAAGCAAGAGCAGACTAGGTTTGGGGCTGTTTGTGGGGAAGAATGAAAGGGATGAGAGAATATAGCAGGGCTGATGGCGATGACATCTACCGTGGCCTCTACGCATCGCCACACGTCACAACACACGTGTGCAAAGACACACGTGCATCACCACTCCCAGAGCATCCTCAGCACATACGTATGTCCCAGTCACGGTGAGAGCAGCGACACTGTGACATATTCCAGTCCAGGAGCTGGTACACAGCAAAGCTAGACTCGGCTTGTTGGAGTCGCCACAGCCTATGCTCAGAGGCACACGGGACACGAGTTCAGGCACCGCACTGGGGAAGGTGTGTAGACAAGCAGTGGCAGCGTGCAGACACTCACCTGGAAGAGGTGCTTGCTCCCGCCTGGATGAGAGTTGGCATGACGGCAATGAACAGCCCCAGCTGCACGTCTTGCATCACCAGCATGCCGAGCAGGACTGTGCTGTAGTCAATGTCACCTGCTGGGGAGACAGCCTCTCAGAACAAAGTCCCCCAGGCGAAGCCCAGGCCTGGCAGCTGCCACTACCCAATAAACAAAGGCGCTTCCAGCATCTGAATGAATCTAACTTCCAGGACCATGAGGAGGTGGAGGGGACTTGACCCCACAAAGTTGTCTGCACTCCACACGCATGCCACGGTGCATGCGTCTACCCACTCGCAGTAGTAAAATAAAAATAAGTCACAGGGAGTGACATATTTTCAAAATAACTCACAATAATCTTTGCAATTTAAACATGCATAGATTTGTAAGGATCTCTTTGGAGATAGGTGGGACACACCTGCATCCTAACAACTGCAAGGCCAAGGCAGAAGGATCCCTTCAGGCAAGAGTTTGAGGCCATCCTAAGCAATGTAACAAGGCCCATCTCAAAACACAATTTAGAGGGCTTACAATCTTTAAAATCAATGTTTGCTCTCAAAGAAAAACATTTGTTTAATTACTTTTGTTTGAGATGGGGGTGCGCAGGTTTTATTACATTGTCCAGTCTGGCTCTGAGGCTGAAGTCTCTCAGTTAGCTGGAACTACAAGTGCACACCATTGTCTGAAAAACTTTTTTATAAGGAAAATCCCTAAAATACCTTATTCCCATGGTTTCCTATTAATATAATTATATTATATATAATAATTATATAATATTAAAATATAATTAATTATATAATAATTATAATTATATTATCTCAAATGATGCTCTGGCAAACAAGATAACATGCGTGGATGATGGAAGCGTGATCCTTGTCCTCAGCCCCAGCTCCCTAATAAGCCAGACTCGACTCTCTCGGGTGGCAGGTTCCACATTCTGCACATTCACCACTGTAATCCCCGACGCCCTTCCCCCTCTCCTGGCACAGGAAGGGGCTGCTCTTAACCACCGCAGGAAAGCAGGAACTACGGACTGCATTTCCACCTTGGCGGTTTCTGTTTGTTCTTCCGAGCACTTGTGAATCCTCTCGGATGGAGACGAGCAGAGGGCGGTGCATGACGTGTGCCTGCTGCCGGCTTCCAGGCTGCTGTGGCCATGAGCCCTCCCTGCTCTGCAGAGCCAACTCCACAAGCCAGCTTGGCAACCAATGAACTTTCTTCTCGACTCCCCAGAACTGTGAGCCAAAGGAAGCCCCTCCATCCTTAAGTGGCTTTCGTCAGGGTTATTTCACCATAGAAACAGAAAGGGTAACCGACACAAACTGTCGGTCCCGGCCTCCCTGTGCCCACGGCTGTCTAGGCGAAGGCCCCACCTTCCCTTCAGTAGCTCTCAGGTCCTGCTGCTCACTCCCTGCCGCTGAGCCATGCAGAACGTTCACTAGGGTCGGGAAGGGCTCTGACTTCATTCCCTCAATGGAATCGGGGCAGCAGTTCTTACCAGTGACTCCTCATTTCTTCCCTCTACCTGCCACAAGTTCCAGTGGCGAGGCCACCTTGTCACAGCCACAGAGTCCTGTTATCTGAAGGGTTCTCACTCTGTGTAGCCCCGGCTATCCTGGAGCATGCTCTGTAGACCAGGCTGGCCTCAAACTCTGAGATCGAGTTCTGCCTCCGGGGTGCTGGGAATTAAAGGCATGCACCACTACTGCCCTGTGCTCAATATTTTATTGTATGAGTGGTTTGCCTGTGTGTGTGTGTGTGTGTGTGTGTGTGTGTGTGTGTGTGTGTGTGAGAGAGAGAGTGTGTGTGTGCGCGCGCGCGCGCGCGCGCGCGCATTATGTGCATGCAGTGCCCTAGGAAGCCAGAAGAGGGCACTGGATCCCCTGGAATTTAAGATAGAGGTTGTGAGCTGCTGCTGGGTGCTGAGAACCATATCCCGCTACTCTGCAAGGGCGACAAATGCTCTCACTCACTGAGCCATCTCCAGCCTCGCCTTCCTCCAACTCACAAGGGCCCTTCCTGGCCTCTTGGCCTCCAATGAATCTAAAGAGCCCTTTGCCAACTCCCAGGAAAATGCTGGCGGATATCTTTATTAGAATAGCTAAGAACTTATAAATTCAAAGAGAAAACACATCTTAGGGGGAATAAAAAGGTCTTTTTGTCCACGAACACAGACAAATTCCCTGATTAAGTCAGTCTTCAGTAATACTCCATTAATATGATTTTCCCTCTCAAGAGTAACATATACCTTTTGAGAGATTTATCCTCAAATTTCTTGTATTTATTACTACTATACATTAAAACTTAAAAAAAAAATAAGATCTTTAGCCCAGGCTGGCCTATGAGGGTGAAAGCGACCTTGAGCAAACTTCTGATTTTCCTGCCTCTCCCTCCCAAGTTATAGGATTACTGGCCCAACGTCCTCCCCATGGTTTATGCAGTACTGGGGATTGAGCCCAAGGCCTCGGCATCTCGGCAAGCACTCTTCCACCTGAGCTATATCCCCAAGACATTGGCCACGCCTTTCCAGTTGGAACTGCTGACAGTGCAAGTGAACCTCCGCCTCCCTGCCACACCCCAGGAGCAGCATGCCCTTTGACCTTTTCCACAGTTTTGGTAGACCTTAAAAACCAAGCCAAACCAGGCAGTCCTCAGCAGTCCAGCTTGTGAATCCCGCGCTCCCGGCTGCTTCCCGGCATGCTTGCTCTGGCGAGCAACCACTTGCTGTTGCTATCCCGCAGCTCGGGTGAGAGGATGTTAGAAGATGCTCCTCAGTGGCGTTGTTTCTGTGTGACCTTCTCTCCCACAGCTACAGCTTCCCTACCCTCGGGAATGACCTGATGGCGCACAGAGGGTTCCATTTCTTTAAGCCACTGGTCTCTTCCGCTGAGCCCTGAGATTTTCTTGGACTGGAAACAAACTCCATTTTTCCCATCAGGGTTAGAGATGTACTTTAATCTTAGCTTCATGTCTTCCTCTGGTTCTGGAGAATCACTGGCTGTTTTCCACAGCTTCTCCCACACACAGACGCCACGCCCGTCCAGCCCCCATCTCATCTGCATGTGCGCAAATGCTCTCTCCGTCTCTCGTCTGCTCTCAGTGTTTTGTGTCTGACCCAATCGCATAGACATGACACCTGCATTTGTGCTTTCAGTCATCTGACCATGCCGTTGTGGCCTAGTCCTCCTGTGAAGGACAGACACACCGACACTGAGGCTGACAGCTGTCTTTTCTGGAAGCAGATTTCTCCTGTGCAGGCCACACGAAGCTATGTGAAGCTGCTACACGCTGCACCCCTGGCCTGACTTTTATCAGCCTCTGTGCCCCCGTCCTGCGTCCCAGATTCCATCCATAGGAATATTGGGCCTGTTGGCTGGATTGCCACAGATGTGGCCACTAAGGCAGTGACAGCAGGGGAGTCACTCAAGGAACCGGTACATCCGTATCCCATGAGTCCCACAGGTCTGGTAGAAACGGAGTTCTCGAGCCTCTTTCGCCAGTGAGAAGCCCCTCACTCCAAGATCATACTATGAATGTATTGGGACAGTTCCAGTGGGACACGAGCTCCAGCCCTAGCTTAGAGTTCAGGAGGCCTGGGGCCAGCTCCACACATTGTCACACACAGCTCCTGTGTCCGGAACATCCTTTTAAGTGTCACTAGGGATTCATCCATGTCTTCTTGGATTTCTTTTTACATTTTCTCTTCTATTCCTGATGAGTTCAAGAGTCAATGTGAAGTTGCTGTGACATTTTGGGATTTGCTTTACTTTCACAAAGAAGCAAAATCGCGCTGCCCGGTGAACACGCATATGTGACATTTATAATGCAGCCAAACACACAGCTGGGAGATGAAGCCGCTCGTGACTGTTCCATGTGGCTCTGCCCTCATCACACGGAGCAGTGCCTCAGAGTGACACCATGTCACACACACAGGACAGACAAGCCAAGTAAGAGAGCTGGGAGTTTCTTCCCTGCGAAAGCACTCTGGTTTTACAGGAGAATTCCTCGATTGTGTTAGCACCGAGGACTGCCACAATGAAACAAACCAGCAATAGCACAGATCTCAAAGCGACCACCTCTACAGCCCCCGCCCACTGTGCAGCACAGTCTAACTGCTTCCCAGCTCTCTAACAATGCTAAGAACAGGAGCTCACAGTGGGCTCGCTCGCTCTCTCTCTCTCCTCCATCTCTTTTCTTCCTTCGTCTTCCTTCCTTTCTTTCTTTTTTAAAGATTTCTTTATTACGTATGTGAGTACACTGTCACTATCAGTGACACACACCAGAGGAGAGCATTCAATCCCATTACAGATGGTTGTGAGCCACCATGTGGTTGCTGGGAATTGAACTCAGGACCTCGGTTAAGAGCAGTCAGTGCTCTTAACCACTGAATCATCTCTCCAGCCCCTGGGTGTTTCTTTTAACCCAGCAGAAGGGTGGATGCAGGGAGGCACTGAGCTCAAGAAGGTGATCTCCTTGAGGTGCTGACATGTACCTGCGTAGCTGCTGACAGCCAGGCAGTCCTACAGAAGGACCTGCAGACCCTCCTACAGGCCTCCAGTCATGAATCTGTGGGTGAGGTGCACACGAATATTTACCACACACAGATTGCTTACCTACCTTCTTTTTCACCTCGGGCACTGCCCACTAGGAACCTGGACACCAGGGGTGTGCTGGATAAGGACAGACAGGTGGAAATGAAGACACTCTGAGTAGGTCTGATCCTCAGGAGGTGTCCCCACCATAAGCCAAAGGCAATCATCAGCAGGGTCATATAGCAAGGTCCTTGTAAGGATATCCTCCACACCTGGAAAAGAACACATGTATCCATACGCATGCCAGGGTAACAGCCCATCGCTGAACTACGGCCACGGAGTGGAGAAAGAGCACACATGTTCATTCACACGCCTTCTGAAGGAACAGCTCGTCTCTGAAATGCCACTGCAGAACAGAGAACTGACTTTTCAGGAAGGAAAGGAGCCTGTAGACGCACACATGATAAACACACACCCCAGGCTGAAAGACCCTTAGACACGGATACATACGCTGTGTATAGTCATTTCACAGTATCCCCGGAGGTTGTTTTTAGACCCGCACCAAACATCAGATACTGAAATCCTCCGATGCTCAAATCTTGTAGTTTTAAAATTTTACTTATTTTTGTGTGTGTGGATGTTTGGTCTGTATGTTTGTCAGTACACTCACGCCATCTCTGGATGACTTATATGATGCAATACAGTATAAATGGTTTGCAAATGTTATGTAGTATTAATTAGAGAATTAATGACAAAAGTAAGTCTGTGATATGTTCAGTATGGAGATATGTTCATTCTGCAGTTGGCTGAATCCAAGGATGCAGCACCCATGACATGGAAAAGTGACTATAGGCCATTGAGGCACAGGACTTATCTGTCGCCCCCCTCCCCGCAGTGTAGACTCATTCTGTTTTGTTTTATTGTTTTTTAAGACAGGGTTTCTCTGTGAAGCCCTGGCTGTCCTAGAACTTGCTCTGTAGACCAGGCTAGCCTCAAAGTCAGAGATCATCTGCCTCTGCCTCCCAAGTGCTGGGATTAAAGGTGCATACCACCATTGCCCGACTATGTGCAGACATTTTTAAAAATCAGATCTTCAGAACAAGTCCTGTAAGTACGGACCACATCTTCCCACTTCATCTGGAGATGTGAAGACACAGGAGAAGACTGTGAGCAGTCACATGATCAGTCACATGATCGGCAGGACCTGGAGGCAAGCCCAGGCTGAGCAGCTTCCCAGGCACATGGGCATCATTACGTGCTCAGTATATATGTAGCACAGGGACACACACGGTAGGACACATGAAAGTCTAAAAACTCCAGGTCAGAGTTTCGGTTAGGTTAGGCTCTCAGTCTAGCAGAGGGACACAGTGGCAGGCACTCTGCTTACACAGACCTAAGTATTGCATATAACATGAAATTCATCCTACTTTTGTCTTAAATACTTGTTCCTTTTTCTCCTCTCTGCCACATACTCTCAGTCAAGGTCAATGGTCCTTGGTCATCAGTCCCACAGGTCTAGACCATCTACTGGAAGTAGATGGGGGTCCAGGGTTTGGGTGCATGTAGCTAAAGGCCAGCAGAGGCTTTATACAGAGCTAGCCTCACGTGGCTCTCCCTCAGATGCTTATGGCCTGGGACATTTCCCATCATGCTCTATTCTTGGGGTGACAATGTCTTTTTTTTCTGGAACTGGGGATGTGGGGAGATGCTCCTAAGCTGGTGGCTGAGATTTCTGACTACAGTCCAGTGACCACTCACCTGACCTCCCACAATGCCTTGCACCAACCTCCTGGGCTGATTCAGGAATAAAAGGGTCGCTGGAGGTTTCCAAACAGACCACCTAAGCACCACGAGCTCAGTGACAGATGACTGGGTCCGAGAGCAGCTTAGTGTCCTTTGCTGTGTAGCTCAGACCCACTCATGGATAGGGATGTTCACACCCCTGAGACTGGTTCCAGGCGCTCAGACGCCTTTCTCTCCTTCCTTGCTTGGTCGTCACAATGGTGCTCAGGAGCTAACTCACTCTGTCACAAACCATCAGAGTGCCCCAGGCTGCATGTCGCTAAACCACTGAGGAGGCAGACTCAGCTGTTCAGGCTTATGGATTTGGGGCAGTCACTCATGTAAAGCAAACTCAAAGGGCCTGGGTTTAAGACTGCATATGTCAATCAGCAGCCATGTGCTCAGAGAGGTTACTGACTCTATAGCTTTAGTTTCCACATCTGAAGGGAGGAACAGTGAGACTGACTGAGACAGGACTCTGGGGTCCTTGTGGGAGCAGAGAGCAGAGCACCCTTAGCAGTTCTCTGGGACAAGGAAGGACAGGGGAGAAACAATGCACAGAAAGACTCAGAGCAGGTGGCTTCAGCCAGAAGTTCTGAGTCAGATGAGACCCTGGGTGGTTTGAAGTGCAGCCTACAGGTCACCCTGGGTCACACCACTTAGGCTTTATCCCCAGTTGATTCTTGCATAGAAGAATTAGGAAGCTCAAACTTTCAGCAGCAGCGCTAATCCCCAGACAGCTGGGTACCTGCCTCACAGGCCACCGTAAGTTTGTTTCTTCTTTCTCAAGGCACATTGTTCTGAAATCCTAAAGACAAGCAACAGGGCAGGATTTGATGCGCTGTACACATAACACCACAGCAAGAACCTGCCCGAAGGCCAGAAAGACAAGAGAAGAACACATACATCTGGGTCTCCAGGATTCATAATTTATCCAGAGAGAGGTAGAAAGTGATGAGCTATTAAGATAAGAAAGGACAACAGTTCAGAGGTACAGCAGCACACATCTGTAATCCCAGCGCTGGGGAGGGTGGGGCAGGAGGCTCTGTGAGTCCCAGGCCAGCCCTAACTACACCACTAGACCTTGTCTTGAACAAAGAGGTAGCTTAGGTCAATTGTAAAGCTTGATGGCGAGGAGGCCCTGGCAGGTCCAAGAAGGCAGACAAACGTCAGCAGGGACGGGCTTTGTGGGTAGGAAAACTACTCTCTACCACCCTGGGAGGCTCACCCAGATTCCAGTAACTATGACTGCTTCCAATCATCCCTTCTGAGTCCTGAGAGGGTATCCAGAAATTATTATTTTGGAAAACACTATCAGCTCTTTTCTACATAAACTGCCTACATGGAAGAGACCTACTGATGTGAAGTTTTCTCTCTCCTTACTTTAGGCTGCCCTAAAGTCCCTAGTCATTTATGCCTGCGTGACAATATAGGAAAGGCATACTGAATACTGTGGTTTGCTAAATCAAAACCAATCTTCTGCATTCCAAAGGAGGGACTGCAACGGTGCTAAGATGCATTCTTGGCAATGAAACTGCAGAGCCAAGGCACATGCCTAGGTGTAGGGCTGCCACCCAGCAGATAAGAGGAGACCCTGCGGGGCCACTCAATGAAGGCACATGCCTAGGTGTAGGGCTGCCACCCAGCAGATGAGAGGAGGCCCTGCGGGGCCACTCAATGAAGGCACATGCCTAGGTGTAGGGCTGCCACCCAGCAGATGAGAGGAGGCCCTGCGGGGCCACTCAATGAAGGCACATGCCTAGGTATAGGGCTGCCACCCAGCAGATGAGAGGAGGCCCTGCGGGGCCACTCAATGAAGGCCCAGCAAGGCCTCAAGGAAAGACAGGTTTCCAGTCCAGCATTCTTCTCCTTCATCAGGGGCATCACCCCGTCCCTCAAGCACCCAAACTACACTCACGTGACAGAGCAAGAACCCTTCCTACAGGCTCTCTCCATGTCTAGATCACATGGGAGAAAGGCCCCAGACAGCACCAATCAGAACTAGCATGATTACAACGTTAACAATATGCCATAGAATGTCATTTCACCATCAACCTTTGAATACTATAGAAAAAAAAATTAATGATGAAAACCAGGAGAAACATTAACAGAAATTCCACTATACAGATGTGGTGGTTTGAGTATGCTTGACCCAGGGAGTGGCATTATTAGGAGGTGTGGCCTTGTTGAATTAGGTGTGGTCTTGCTGGAGGAAGTGTGTCACTGTGGGGTGCTTTTAGACCCTCCTTTGTAGCTGCCCGTGAGACAGTCTTCTGTTTCCCTTCAGAACAGGAGGTAGAACTCTAAGCTCCTCCTACACCATGCCTGCCTGGATGTTGCCATGCTCCCACCTTGATGACAGTGGACTGAATCGCTGAACCTGTAAACCAGCCCCAGTTAAATGCTGTCCTTGTAGGAGTTGCCTTGGTCATGTGTCTCTTCACAGCAGTAAAACCCTAACAACAGACGATGTCCGAAACCGATGACCAGGAAGGCTCAGAGTCCTTCTGAAGAGCTTATTGCTCATTATAAGGAAGCAGGACTCTACCTGCCTTGCCGTGAATCACTGTTTACACCAAATGTCTCTAATCATAAAATCCCAGATGAGCCACTGTACTTGGAAACAAAGGGCACATGTTTCCATGAAGCCCAACCAACATGGCACTTGTGATGGCCGTTTCCAGCTTATTCTAACAAAGCAGGCCGCCCCACAAATCCCTTCTACCCAAGCTTATTCCCTCCATACCCCATACTCTTCAGGAGAATACACAGGAAAAATGGAGCTGTTTTGAATTTAGGATGTAGAAGAAGGGTTCATTTTCTTTGCACTTTCAGTTTAGAAATGGACATATATGGCTTATGATGTAAGGAGTGCACGAGGAAATGGAAGTCCCTGGAAGGTGGCACTGACACCATTCAGACTCCTTGAGAAGCAGCACACCTCGGCCCACCAGTCCCAGGCAGGGAGGGCACACAGATCAACAGAACCGGCAGCCGAAAAGAGGTGAAAGAAACTTAAAGGCAGTCGTGACAAGTAGCCTCTCTCCAGGGAAGGCAACAAAGGGTGTTATAGTGTGAGCACAATGTCAGAAACCAGTGCTCCCTCTTGGAAGCAAACAGGGCTTTAAGAAGAAAGCTAAAAGGTATCAGAAGGGCTGGGAGTGGTGGTGCACATTCATCATCCAGGATGTGGGAGGCAGAGACAGAAGGACTGCCACAAATTCAAGGCTTCGTGAATATCAGGTTCTACGGGGAGTCATGGGGGAATCTCAAACAAAAACCCAAAACGCTGGCCAGCTTTCATAGTGCTAGAAGGTGCTAAGCCAGCTACTGGAGAGGAAAAACAACCGCGGATCACAACCATCTGCGAATCACCCACCACGATGACTGGCCTGGCAAGACACGCCCATTGGTGCAATAGTGGCGTGAACATCACGGGAGTAACCACCCACCTTCTGACTGGACTCAAGTCCTATTCCATGAGATGAAACCCATACCCTGTCACTGTTACTGAGCCAAGAATCTATGGCTAGACAGGACATGGGCTCTGGAGGAGAATCCACTGCTATTATCCTTTAAAAGGGCATAGCATTGAACTGACTCCTACTGACTTATCACTGTACCCACAGATCTGACAACTAGAGACTAGAGGATGTTTAACCCTAAAGGGAATATATATGCCACACCCTGTTTCCCAAGGTTTAGGGACCACTGCAGAAGAGGGTGTGGGAAGAGTGTAAGAGACAGAGGCAGTGGACGACTACAGGGAAACGTCCTCTAGACACAGCAGGGGAGCCACACACGCGTCCACATCAGTTGTGACAGTAGGCACAAAACCTGCACAAGCCCAAGCCAGACCAAGACCCAGCCAGCATGGAGAAGGGAATTGGGTACAGAATCCAACCCCTCACCCTGGCACGGACGGCAACTGTTAGCTGCTGGGAGAGGGAGAGAGAAATGGGTTTGTATAAAACCGTATTCCCTGATGACTTGACCATACTTCAACTGAAGACCATATATCCAAGCATACTGGAGTAGCACAAATTGGTCTTTACAGGTTAAAAAAGAAAATGGAGTCAGAGTTGGGTGGGTAGATCTGAGAAGAGTTGGGGGACTGAATATGATCAAAACACATCATCTGAAACTTGAGCCTTTCAAAGAATGTGTGTGTGTGTGTGTGTGTGTGTGTGTGTGTGTGTGTGTGTGTGTGTGAGAGAGAGAGAGAGAGAGAAAGAGAGAGAGAGAGAAAGAAGTTGGGGGGGTAGAGCTGTAGAGCTGGGGGGAGTTGGGAGAGGGAGTGACTATGATCAGAGTAAACTATATAAAATCCTCAAAAAGTAATAGTAAATGCTATTAAAAAAAAAAAAAGACTGGGGACTGGAGAGATGGCTCAGTGGTTAAGGGCACTGACTGCTCTTCCAGAGGTCCTGAGTTCAATTCCCAGAAACCATACGGTGGTTTACAACCATCTGTAATGGGAACTGATATTGGTGTGTCCAAAGACAGAGATAGTGTGCTCACATACACAAAATAAATACTTTTAAAAAGTACTGTAGAAAATGTGGAAAGGTATAGCTATTCCCTATTGTCTCCTGTGTGTGCTTGCTTCTTTTTTTTTTTTTGGTTTTTTTTTGAGACAGGGTTTCTCTGTGTATCCCTGGCTATCCTGGAGCTCATTCTGTAGACCAGGCTGGCCTCGAACTCAGAAATCCGCCTATCTCTGCCTCCCAAGTGCTGGGATTAAAGGTGTGCGCCACCACTGCTTGACACGTGCTTGCTTCTTCACCTTACTATTACCAAGTAATAAGTTCTTTTCCCATATTTGGTCTGACTATACGCAGCTCAGGCTGATCTCAGACTCTCAGATACTAGGGTTACAGGTTCATGCTACTGGACACAATTTGACTTCTTTTCTTTTCTTCCCTTCTTTCTTCCTTTTTCTTTCTTTCTTTCTTTCTTTCATTCTTTCTTTCCTTTAGGTTTATTTTTAATTATATGTATTTGTGTGGGGATATGTTCTCATAAATACAGTACACTTGGAGACCAGAAGTGTTGAATCCCCCTGGAGGTGGAGTTCCAGGTAAGCCTATGAGCCACCTGATGTGGGTGCTGGGAACTGAATGGTCTTCTGCAAAAGCAGAAAGTGCTTTAGTCACCGAGCTGTCTTTCCAGCCCCACCATTTTGCTTACAGCTAGTGCTGTAACAAACATTTTCCTTTGTTTCTATCCTTTAGAATTTTAGTCACTATAAAACATTCCATCAGGCAGTTAAGTTACTGCTTAGCCATTAGTTATTTGGATTACTGATGACAATCATTTAACTTACTGACTGACCGACCTGTGGGGAGATGCCACAGCCTGCCTATGGAGGTCAGAGGACAACTTGCAGGAGCTGGTGTTCTCCTTGCACAGCGTGGGCCCTGGAACTCAAACTCTGGGGCCCAGACTTGGAGACAGCACCTCTCACGTGCTTCTCCGTCTCACCAACAAACCGTCTCACCAACAGTTCGTCTCACTAACAGTTCGTCTCACCAACAGTTCATCTCACCAACAGACCGTCTCACCAACAGTCCGTCTCACCAACAGTCTGTAGTCCGTCTCACCAACAGTCCGTCTCACCAAAAGTCCGTCTCACCAACAGACTGTCTCACCAACAGTCCGTCTCACCAACAGTCTGTAGTCCGTCTCACCAACAGCCCATCTCACCAAAAGCCCGTCTCACCAACAGTCCGTCTCACCAACAGCCCGTCTCACCAACAGCCCGTCTCACCAACAGTCCGTCTCACCAACAGTCCGTCTCACCAACAGTCCGTCTCACCAACAGTCCGTCTCATCAACAGTCCGTCTCACCAACAGTCCCGTTTTGTTTTGTTGTTTTGAGAGTAGGTTTCACTATGTAGTCCTGACTAGCCTGGAATGTCCTATGTAGAGCAGACTAGTCTTGGTCACATAGAGGTCCACTTGCTCCTGCCTCCTAAGTGCTGGGTTTAAAGGCATGTGCCGCTGTCCCTAACTCCAATGTTTCTTAAACTTGTTACCATGAGGAATTAAAACTCCTTTGTTTGTAAAAATCTGTATGCATGTGGGTGTGTAATGGGGATGGGGAGGCAGTGTGTGTGTGTGTGTGTGTGCAGGTTCACACTGTATGTCCACTGGCTGGAGGGCAAACCCTGGTGTCATTCTTTGTACTGTCCACCTTTTGGAGACAGTCTTTCAGATGCTTGGAGGCTGCCGATACGGGTGGACAAACTGGCAACAAGCCCAAGGGGCTAAACTATCCAAATATTAGGACGGAGAACATACCGTACCACCATGCTCAGCTTCCAGTAGCATTTTATCCCCTAACACCTTCCACCTCGAAGAAATGATGTCCCTATTTTTGAGGTAAAAGAGAAATCTCTCATTCACTCTCCATCTTGGGAATTTTCTTCTTGAGAAATCCATTGAATATTAAATCTCTTATTACATTTTACACTTAGTTACAAAGTTTTTGGAAGGACACATATAAAACTGTATGAAAATTCATCCTATTTATTGTTTTGACATTTTCAAATTGATTTTCTAAAAAACAGTATCAAACTAAAATGTCATATTCTAGTTTTTAAAAAAAAAAAAAAGCCCACACAGACTAAATGAGCTCAAGGCCAGTCTGGTCTAGCAGGATCCTGTCTCCAAAATAAATAAATAAATAAACCCAGTGTCTTCCCAGGCGGTGGCAGAGGGGCTAGGTCCTTACCTTTCTCAGCTTCTCTGGAGAAAATTCTAAGCCAACCAGAAACAGAGTAAAGAAGACCCCAAATTCTCCTAATGTCTCCACCTGCACAATAGACTGAGAAACAAGAAAGCGTATTATTTCATGTCTAATTTATTTAGTATACTTTACCAAAACAACATGTGCTAATATAGAGAGAAATGGTCTCTAGCCCCTTCCTCCCCTCAAAAAAACCCAGTATGTTTTTCAAAAAGGAAATGGAATTTGTGAATTTCTCTAATTTTTTTTTTTTGCTTTTTGATTTTTGTTTTTTTTTGGTTTTTTTCAAGACAGGGTTTCTCTGTGTAGCCCTGGCTGTCCTGGAACTCACTCTGTAGACCAGGCTGGCCTTGAACTCAGAAATCCGCCTGCCTTTGCCTCCCAAGTGCTGGGATTAAAGGCGTGCGCCACCACCGCCTGGCATTGTGAATTTCTCTTATATCTGAGGTCTTTTTGACTTCCTTAAGGTGTGTGTCACACACACATAAACACACCCAATTTTTCTTGATTTGCCAGAGGAGTATTTACTTCCATTATAGTTTCTATGAAGAAGCAGCTGTGGGGTTTGCTGACTTTCACATACATGGCGGCCATTCTGTCGCATTAACTCCCTTCTTTCAGCTTCTTTTCAGGGAGAAGGAGCCACTGAGGCTGAGGTTTAAGGCCAGTTCACACTTGTTTGGAAACGAGCATGTCTAAGTAGGGAAGTTTTTCTTCTGAGGTGAATTTTCACTTGTGGTCACACCGCAGAGGTTTTGATGTATAGGGTTTGATTGAATATATGTGTGTGTGTTTATATATGTGTGTGTATGTATATATATGTGTGTGTACACATATATACACACACATATATAAACACATATATGTGTATATATATTGACTCACATACCTTTTGTTTTTAACACTGTCATATTACAGGAAGAGACAGGACAACTGGCTCGCGTTCTAATGTCTCTCGGTGCTGCTGTGGTTGGTCCCTGCGTCCTGAACTGCAAGCAAGCTTGTCCTTGCTGCTTGCACCTTCCGCTCACCTGACTGCTCTATTTCCTTGGTGTCCCTTGTTTACAATGCCTCTGTTTGGACCATCCGTAAGTCTGTCTCTCAGTGTGGGAATTTATTCCACTTACTGTAAAAGCCGAAGGTATTTCCTTGACATGTTGATTTGAAGCTTCCTTCCTGTTACTTCTTTCTTCCTGCCATTTCTCTTCCCTTTCCTGGGTCAGACCGTAACTATGATGCCCAAATGATACACTGACATCTCCATTTCTCTGCTTCATAATGCAAGCCTATCAGCTTTCAATAGGAAATGGTTACTGCTCTCGTTCCCCTGACCTCGTCCTGCCTTTAGCTAGGATGCTCTTGGGTCTTTCCTCACAAGCACATTACCTTCTCATGGTCCAGCTGATCTGTCAGCACTCGCGTATCCAGATGTTATGTGGCCCAGTTATCCTGATGTAATGGTGTGTTTGTGAGTACTCCTGTGTGTCTGCTCTTACCCTCCACACTCGAGGTGGGAGAGGGACCCGGTGGAGGGGCTTCCTCCCAAATCTCACTACACTGTGCTGGGTCAGTGGGAGCACTTGTTCTGAGCACCAATCCGCACAGCTCAGGGTGCTGTGGGGCCTTTGGACACCTCACGGGTTGGAGGGCTGCCTTCACAGCAGGGGAATTTCTTCCCAGAAGGCCTGAAGCTTTGAGCTTGAGAAGGCTAGGCCCACGGATGTGTGTGCACACAGCGCTTTTCCTGGTCAAGGATCATTTGTTGTCACTGGGCTCCTCCAGCTTGGCTCCAGCATGTGGACCGGAGCATCCTGCAGGTTCCCTGGGTACCACTTGCTTCTGTTCCCCTGGGGTGCCTCAGGGAAACGGACCGGGAGGATTCCCAGGCTGCTCCTGTGACCCCCGGGATCATTTCCTCCATGATGAACTCACAGCACCCACGCCGAGTATCCTCCTCCCACTGTCCCCACTTAAGTGACGTGCTCAAAATGCTCCGGGACCCTTCTTTCCTGTCAGAGTGTGTCTACTTCCTGATGACAGGGAGTGGCACCTGTGCCACAGATGGCTTCAGCAAAAGGAACCTTGATCTCTACTGTCTCGAGACTGGGACTTAGGTCAGCTTCCCCAAACCATGGAACTGCATAAAATTACCAATGTTTCCAGTTGACCTACTGTCTGGAGGGTTGTCTGGATAACGCAGGCTATTACATCGCCAGTCATTTATAAATATTAATATAATTCAAAGAGACAAACTACCTGCCATCAAGCCACTCTGCATGACGAAATGAAATCTTCCCATAGGTTAAAGGCTGCGTCAAGGGCACCCTAGACTGGCATCTGCACCGACTCCAGCTCACATCTACTTAGCCTTCACTCCTGTTTCTTTCCATCCTGTTAGACACTAACGCAGAATGTGTTATTATTCTTACCTTAATGCTGTTCAGTCCTGAAGGCCCCAGAAGCACGCCACAAATTATATACCCAAACATCGTTGGCAGCCCTATTGTCGTACACAGCCAGCCACAAGGTAAGGACAGCATTCCTATGGTCACGATGTCCTAACACAGGAAGAAAAAGTCCAAACACAGAGGGGTTGGCCGGGAGGGTGGAAAGCGAAGAGGCCTCTGAATTCATCTTATCTCGTGAGAATAAAGACCAAGCGATGAAAGGAAGAGGAGGAATCTCATGACTGCTGTGCCCCACGCAGAAGTTGACTGAGAACCTTAAGCTGTGCTCTGAGATGAACTTCAATCCTGATAGGACCTGTCTGTTCAAGCTCCCTAAAAGCATTCTTTGACTCGAGTACTTGAATTCCACTGAGTGCTCTGGTCCCAGGGCCCGGAGAGCTCACATGCTAATTTGCCATACCGTCACCACTTAGTAACTGATTACATCACTGATTAACAGTAAGATCCAGCATGGTGCTGGAACCCCCAGGCGAGCGACACTGGGGATGGGATATTTACGCAGTCTCCAATATTTCATAGAAATTCTTTACTCATCATAAAAGGAGGGGGAGAGAAGAGGAGCCCCGCCCTCCAAGGAGACTACTGATGACGTCAGTCTGCAGTATCAGCTCTCTGGGTCCGCTCTAGTCATAATCTCAGACAGCAGCTTGTTGGGGTTTGGTCTGTTGCTATGTGTTGTCATGTTAAGTGCAGGCCTGGAGAGTCTGCAGGTAGACCCAAGTGATGCTATGTGACCTAGCCCCGAGTTATTTCTGATTGGTGAATAAAAATGCTGACATCCAATAGCTGGGCAGAAGAGACATGGGTGGGGTGGGTAGGGTTCCCGGGCTTGGGGTGGTGAGAAGGTGAGTAGAGGGAGCCGCCGTGGGTTAGGTGAGTCACGAAATGACGGCCATGTGGGTTGGCTAATTGGAGTTAAGAGCAGCCCAGAGGAAACATGGCAAATGATATAGAGGGACTATTGGCTGGGAAGTAGACCTAACAGTACAGAGGAGAGACGTTTGCCCAGCTCTGTGTTGATTAAGAGCACTGACTGCTCTTCCAGAGGTCCTGAGTTCAAATCCCAGCAACCACATGATAGCTCACAACCGTCTGCAATGGGGTCTGATGCCCTCTTCTGGTGTGTCTGAAGACACCAATAGTGAATACATAAAATACATGAATAAATCTTTTAAAAATAAATAAATAAATAAATGTTGTGTATGCCTTTTATCCAGGAACTAAATGGTTAAATCGTCAACTAAATGGTCGAAACCCCGGATTGGGATTAAATTTCTCTACAACAGCAGTGCCTGACAGGAGCTTGGTCTCCAGCAAGAATTAGCACCTGGGAGGAGTCCTTTGGCATCCTGTCTTCTCTGCCCACTGGAGGGGCTGTTTGAAACTCAACTGTGGCCCTGCATGCCTGTAACCCTGACACTCAGGAGCTGAGACTGGAGGAATGCTAAGGAGTCAGGGCCAATAAGCACTACGTAGTGAGTTCAAGGCCAGCCCCGGCTCCACAGTAAGAAGCTGTCTCAACAAAACAAAACAGACAGGCTTTTGAAAGAACAGCTCTGAGTGTTCCAGTGGAGCCCCTGACAGTGGGAAGGCTGGCGTCCAGTGAGAAGCAGGAGACACAGCTCGGCCTCTCTGGCCAGCCCCAGCCTGATGGCTACGACTTGCCTTTATGAAGTGGTGGTCTGCGCGTGGGATAGTGGAATCTCTGGGCTTGGTCAGAATATACTGGTTATTCTGGGAGTCGATAAGCATGCTGAGGCCCAGGCCATCCTCCACTTCCCTCCTTGTGATATTCTGCTTGGAACTGGCCTCCTCCTCCTCTACTCTCAGGACCGCCTCGAAGTTGACGCCTTTGACCTGTATTGATAACCAACATTATACATCAGCACTTAAAGAGCAAAGACTGAAAGAATATTGGAAATGTTTTAGTATTCTGTGGCAAAAAGATCAAAAAAGTGAAGTCTGTTGTCAGGGTCTGTAATCCCAGTTTGTGAGGGTGAGGCACAAGGATCTGAGTTCAAGACCTACCTGGCTTTCAGAGCGGATCAAGGTTAGCACAGGCAACTGGGCAAGCTCCCATCTCAGAGGACAATGAGAAGAAGGCGGGTATGTACGCCGGTGCTATGACACTTTTCTGGCAATGTGCACGGCCCTGGGTTCAATATCCAGTTCCAACAAACAAAACAAACCAGCCCAATAATTCTCAACTAGAGAATTTAAGGGTAAAATTATGAGGACCAGGGGCTGGATCAGCGGTTAAGAGCACTGACTGTTCTTCCGGAGGTCCTGAGTTCAATTCCCAGCAACCACATGGTGGCTCACAACCATCTGTAATGGGATCCAGTGATGTCCTCTTCTGGTGTGTCTGAAGACAGCTACAGTGTATGCATATACATACATACATACATACATAGAACCTATGCTGCCAGGCTGATTCTCTGACTTTGAGGCCAGCCTGGTCTGCAGAGCGAGTCCCAGGACAGCCAGGGCTACACAGAGAAACCCTGTCTCAGAAAACTGAAGAGAGAGAGAGAAAGCAGAGTGACTTCTCACTTCTGAAGACACGCCATATTAATTTCAATGTGGCACGGAAGTGTTTTAGCTTATCTGCACTCTCAGTTTGCTTCACTGCGAAACACTCTAAGTATCTCACGCACGCCAGGGCCCGTGTCACCACAGTGGCTTAGCCAGTGGACTCTGGCCTGCTTACTGATTTGTTGTCGTCGAAGGCATGCTCCTCTATCTCCTCCTCCAGGCGGTCTGCAGCTTTCCTCACGTCCTCAAGAATCTCGTCCAGCATGGAGAGGCTCTTATTTTGATGCTGCATATTTTTAAGGGCTTCCACTTGGTGTTTTTCTGCGGCAAGAAGTTCCACATACTCTGTCTCCTCCTATTGATTTGTAACAAGTGGAGGTTTATTAAGTTTTGGGATATTTGTACAGGCGCAACTCTGGCTCTCCCCAGCAGGGGGCGTCGTGCATCCTAAACCTAAATCAAATATGCTGAGCTTGGCGAAGCAACAGGGAAACACCAAAGGAGAAAGCATCCTACTGTAAACGGGCTTGCTCACCCCCCAGGAAGGTCCTCTGCTAACATGAAGCCACCGTGCTAGGCACAGCAATGCCCCAGAGGCACGGTGCTGCTGTGCCTGAGGCACGGACACTCGTGGGCACTCAGCTGCTCTCTGAGTTTACAGGTCGAGCCCAATCCAATCCTAGTCAGTATGAGTTGAGCAGTAGGAGTCACGTGACATACATAGGCACCTCCGGGACACAATGATGGCACCAACGGGTTTCGAGAAAGATACTCCCTCTGGCCACCCTTCCTAATTCTGTGTGTCACCCACCATCCCATCCCGACACATCCCGAGAGGGCAGGTTCGTCCACCCCAGACTGGTGGCTGACCTTAATGGCGGCCTCCCTCAAAGCCTCCAGCCTCTGTTTGCTGCTCTCTTTCATGTTGACCACGTCCCTGTAGTCGCCCTGCAGGGCTCTCTG